>BLKM01003876.1:0-16361 GCA_013340265.1 Coptotermes formosanus | reverse complement strand
ACACGTGATTTGACTTACACAGTCCGGCACTGTAAGTTGCAGCGCAGGAGAGAGACATAAACAGGACACGTGATTTGACTTACACAGTCCGACACTGTAAGTTGCAGCGCAGGAGAGAGACATAAACAGGACACGTGATTTGACTTACACAGTCCGACACGTGTAAGTTCCAGTGTAGGAGAGATACAGAAACAGGACACGTTATTTGACTTACACAGTCCGACACGTGTAAGTTGCGGCGCAGGAGACATAAACAGGACACGTGATCTTACTTACACATTCCTTAATTTGTGGTGTGGGTGAGACCAAAACAGAATATATTACGTAATTTAAACGTTCCACCAATATGATCGGTGACACTGAATACAGACGCATCAACTTTAATAACGTAGCTTCCTAGAAACTGATAACGACGAAACCTCATCACGCGTCTTCTGAAAAGTTGGAGCTGTCTCGATGTTACAAGTTAGAAGCCGTCTAAACATGTGGAACACCTGTCACTGTCATTTCTACAGTCCAACTCATTTTCAGTTACATTAATACAGTCACATTCTAGCTGACAAAATATATTTCAACAAAATTACGCACCAGCGTAAATGAATCTGACATGTGATCCTGAAAATTTTGCTAGAAACAGCCAGGCATCTCGTCATCATCCTTAGGAAATAATGCAATGGACGCAGTCTGTGACGGCTAGGATTTGAACGCAGTACTTCCTGTCACATATTACCACAAAGGTGCCCTGCACTGTCCTCTATTTTCTAGACCAGAAACAACGGTGGCCTTAATCCCAGACGATCCGTAAGCTTGTAACGTCTAACAAGCTCTATACTCGGCTGCGGTACGCCGTTGAAACTAAAAAAGTAACCACAATGCACTGTACAGTTCTCTGTTAACCTTTTAAAGCCTAGCGGTAACTTTACATGCCACCAGGTTTAAGATTAAAAAATTCTACGTGGTGCCCACATTGCGTTTATGTGTTTTGTACGTATCTCAGAACAAACAGCAACTTTTGCCTTATAAAACATTAAGAGACTGGTTTTTATAACCGAAGTGGAGAGTGTTTACAGCGCGGTACGCACTGAGTCCTTATATAAAACAGATACGCTTCGTCTTTAAAGGGCTAATACTTGATCACAGTACCTCCTGGCGCATTAACACTAAGAAAGCCACTTCTATGAAACTTGGAGAAACGGAGAAAACCGGGAATAGTGTGGCTGCATTGTCGGTCCTAATTTAAGACTCGAAACTTAGGCGCTCCAAAATCAAGTTATATAATGCACTAACGTCACGTGAACTTCGCTGGGTGGCGCTGGAAAAAAACAACGTAAAACCCGTGACATAATTGTCCTGTATTACGTTAATGAAACATCAGAAACTGAAGTCTATTGCGTCGAACGATTGGAACGTGGAAGAAAGCGGTCGTCGCCTACTTTAAAGGACTATCTCGGAATTTACCTCGATTGACTGAGGAAACCCACGAAGACCCTCAGTCCACATACTTTGTGGGCTGACCGAGATTCGAACTGGGTACCTCCCGAATGCAAGCCATAAACGGCAACGCTTGAATCAACTCGCAAAGTTACAGTACAATCCGGCGGCGGGATTCGAACTGGGTATTTCCACAGAAGAATTGCAGATCAACAACGTGTTTGGAACCATGAGGAAAACCACGAAAGGTCCTCCCCAGTCGAGCGGAAATTCGCGAGTGCATCTCCCTCCTCCAGACATGCTTGGCGGTGTGTAGGAGGTCAGTCAGGCAAGATCAATGACACGGGCAGCCTCCACCCCACCCGGCATCGACCGTCCGAGACGGTTCGTTTCAAGTCTAGACGCTCCGACAAGAACAGTCCAGTTTTTGGGGGGATATGGGTAAGGCGGGTAGTACGCATACGAGCAGGGCGTTTCCTCTACGAAATGCTAGTGAAAACAAACGTGCGCGAGAGAGACGACGTCCTCAAAAATCCAGTTCCTATCACACAGTAAACAAACTGCGTCTCCGTTAAAAAAAAAAAGCAGTCGGTTAACGCTGTTACGGTAACGATCGTTGTTTACTGCGAGAATCATACGCAGTACAAACACACCGCGTGGGGCAAAACAGTTTTTTACAGCAGGTGCTACATACTGAAAATGATCACTGTACGGCTGGCCTGAAACACTCCATACACACTCAGCTGAAAAATATATTTCATTTTGTGTGGTGATGGAAGCTAGCTGTGTCTAAGAGGCCCAACAGAATATGTGTTCTTCTCTTCTCCCCCTCCATTCACCTGAGGATGGAAGCAGAGCCAGCTTCCGAAACGTTGTGATTTTAATTTTTTTAATATTTCTAATATTTTACTCTTCGGACGATGGATGAAGTCCATAAACCCATCACCACACAATATTATACACCATCGTCAAAACCTTTTAGAATTTATATTTAGTTTCGTGAAGAGGTGGAGCTATGCCTCTACTCCCCTTACATGCCTTCATGGCGTGGACAGGGAACTCGCCTTTTATGGACAGCAAACTTTTCGTCACTGTTGGTACCACTGAGTTTGAGCTTATAAATCCTTGCTAGTGACAGACGTAAAGCTCGCGGCGATGTGCGCTAATTTTAAACAATGCTCGTTTTATTATATAAGGATAACAAGTTAGGAAATGCAGATATCCGCACAAATAATAAAGGGTTCTAGCACATTCGCACGCTTCTATTCAATTGTTTAATTTCATTCAGCCGAACATGGCGGTCAAATGAGTATCACTTCTGCTTGCTGTTCGAAAACGCCATGAAGGCACACAGAGGGAGCAGAGGTATAGCTCCACTGATTCTGACCTCGGCAGTACATGGAAATATAGTCAACATCACGCTCCGGCCGCTTTAGCCCCAGCAAAGAAGCCCGGTACCCACTGACGACGAGGCTGGGTGTGCCCCAGAGCCAGTACCGGCGTTTTGCAGAAAAGACAACTCTCTTGTCCCCTGCCGGGTTTCGAGCCCCGGACCGTCCACCCTGTAGTCCATTCGCTATACCAACTACACTCTCTCCCTATTCGGGACTTCCCGTTTTCAAACCTTGGCCCGGTTTAATATGATTGTTCCTGACATCTGCGCTTTTCTGGGATATGATGCGGCGTCGTGTGGTAATTGTTTACCGACATTTCGGGACAACGTATCGGTCCCATCTCCAACTGTTGACCCTTGAAGATGGGAAGGATACGTCGTCCCGAAACGTCGGTCACACGACGCCGCGTCATATCCCAGAACAGCGCAGAGCTCATCAACATGACGCTGGAAGCCTGAAACCACGACTGCTCCTGTCGCACAGCCACCTCTCTCACACACCTACAGTTCACCAACCACTGAACAGTTCGAGGCTACGTAGGTTTAGCATGGGCACAGATTCATAGAACCCTTAAGTACACGACTAAACAAAGATCACACATTCCTGCCTGTAAGGGCGCAAGCCACTTCAGTGCGTACGATCCGCGGTAGCCACCCGAAGCGCAAACAATAATCCGAGAGCTGGGCAAAACGATGGAGCTACATAGCAGGGCTTTGTAGGGCACAGGGCAAGCTGCCAAACCTGATGCAAACAGGTAAAGTGGACAATCGATCCACGAGGCATAGCCTTCCCCTAGATTTACAGCGGAACAATCAATAAAGAGTTACTGAAAAAAATCACGACAGCATGATCATAAGGCAGCAACTAATTCTGGTCGTCGATTTGCATTTGGAGGTAGGCGACAGGATAGACCTGGTCAACCAGTATGTCCCTAGAACAGGGGAATGGTAAAGTGTTTTGCTTATTAGAAACCAATACAGGGCTGGTGCTTCGAAGAATCTAAACCAAGTACTACGTACATGCAGTAAGGACTGTCACATTTGGCACATTTTATTTGACAACTTGGTGTCTGGAGCGACTAAATACAATGTAAGCTAGGTAAAGCAATCTCATTACAGGCCTGGACAGGCCCAGAGAGTTCCAGGAGGTTGAAGACCCCAGATTTCAAGAAAATCGGCATATGAAGGTTGTCAGCCATACGCACCGGCCGCCATTACCCCCCAGGAAATATTCCTGATACTGATTTCTGCTAGAGGCTGAGTCGACCCCAGGGCCATAGTGCGGCCGGAAGGATTATGTCAATGAAAAATTCCACTGACACCATCGGGAATCGAACCCGCGACTTTCCGGCTTGTAGCGCAGTGCCTCAACCAAATGCGCCACTGCGTGCTCAAACACAATGTCTGTCCCTAACAGAAATTATGAACTTAAAAAAACACAATGATTTATTGAGTTTCCTTTTATTTGACTCGATATTTTTAAAATTTGCTGAGCGCAGAAAATGCAATTTTATATTTAAAATATTCATTTTGCCTCCCATTGGACTGTGCCACCCGCGGCGGCGGCGGCCGCAACCCCCACCCCCACCCCGGCTATTGCCATGGTCGGACGGGAGGCTTTTGTAGTGTAGGGGATAGATTTAGATTCCAACACCAGACAACAAGCATCGGTTGTACACAAACAGACGGGATTGTCACTACCAAATGAGCCTGCCTTTCAGTCAAGCAACTAAGCAGATACGGTATCTGTGCTACGAAGCAGCCATCAGCACAAGATCCTATGCAGACGGCAAGCAGCCAGTACGTCAACGCGTCTCATGACCATTCCGCCACAGCGAATCGTAGTTTCAGAGGGGAGTGAAGGGAGAGAGCACTCGCAGACTTTGTTCCAAGGCCGTTTCATCGGACCGGGGCTGATTTGCGTGTAGTGAGGCCAATGTACGCGCCAAACCACTACCGTCAGCTGTCCGCGGGAAATCTCAGATAGACTCAACGTTAGTGTAGCGTCGCGCGCGAGCTGTTCGCGTGGATTTGAATTGCCTGCCGTACATCGGTTTGCCTACAAATGATCACGTACACGAAGGCACCAGGCAATCAAAGCTTCCATGCCATTATCGTATATGAAGGAGTGGAGGTATGGCTCCATTTATTCTTAACCGGGACACGAGATGTGAATGGTCCGCTTTATTCCCGGTATCCACTAAATATGAGGCTGGGTGTGCCCCCGAATACGCATGGACGCTATGGAGCAAGCAAAAATGACTTTTATGACTGTCAAGAATTGAACCACGATCCATAAGTCGTCCAAATGGCCTAGTCACTACACTGCGTTCTACCGGCAGCGCACAGAGATAATCCACACATTTTAAACCTCAGTTATAAATGGTGATAAGCGGTAAGTTTCACGCTCCGGCCGCTTTAACCCAGATTACTGGACAGAGTACTAGGTCCTGCACAGACGTACAGTCCCTACCAGGAATCAAAGCCCGCTCACCCAATATGCAGGTCTTCAGTCTACTGCCTCAGCTATCCCACCTCATCACTAAGGAACTCCATGGAGTGCAGCCATACTTGGAAAGCTAACAGTTGCTCAGCCACTCAGCAAATTGCATACCTTTTACGGAATTCTGATGTTGACTCTTGCCTTCATAAACATCTACCAGCGGATCCTACTCTGAGCTACATGAATCCAATCCATACCAACACACTCTCCTTCTCTAAATTTTCTTATATCATCCCCACATCTAAGCCCTGGTCTTCCAAACAGGACTGTCTCCCTCAGATCTATCGACCAATACTCTGTCCGCATTTCTGATCTTTCCACCACAACTACAACGTTTAGTAACTACACCAGGATATACAGCACCTGTTACGAGTGCCCTAATCACCATTGTTATCGACTCACGAGAACAGCTTTGACCTTGCTGTGGTGGGGCACAGTAAGTCACAGAGATTTATGACCCCAACCGATGTATTCCAATTACAAATGCAATGAGCTAAACTGCTGTTACTATTACTACCGTCTGTTGTGCTCTAAGACGTAAAGTTAAAGGTGAAGCTCTCCCTGTCCACGCCATGAAGGCATATAGGGACACTTCTCCGCAAGCAAAGCGGCTGGAGGTTGCACTGCTGACTTCGCTTCACCTAGTAGTGGAGTTTAACAAAGCATCAGGCTTCTTCTTTTCTCCGTCATTGCTACATGACCAGCCCATCTCATTCCGAATAATAAACCTGTCATTTGGCTACTCTCTCTGCCTCAGTGTAAGCACGCGCGTTTCTTCAACATCAGACACAGATAATTCCAAGCTTTCCCGCGATGTTGATGAGATTTGCGCTCTTCTGTGGTATTATGCAACATCGAATGGTAATCCTTTACCGACGTTTCGGGATAACCTATCAGTCATCTTCAAGAATCAAGAAGTCTCGGAAGACTTGGACTTCTTGACCCTTGAATATGGGACCGATACGTTGTCCCGAAACGTCGAGGCTGCGTAATACCCCAGAAGATAGCAGATCTCATAAGACACACAGTTTGACAGCCATGTAAGAGCACCTACATGACGCCTCCCAGACACGTGGAGCTTCTGTTCTGTTAAACATGTAGAGGTATGCGACCAAGAGCTGCCAAGCTCAGTAGTGAGGTCGATACGTTTTTGTTACAGGTTTAAAACTGTTACAGCTGCCATATCCATTTGGTACACAAAGAAGCAAACGCAATTCACTTAGGCAAAGCAAATTTGGACACAGTCATTGTTAACTTCCGAATACATCCGCCACTACGCCCTTTCGTCTCTCAGTTCGTTGGCATGTCGCATAACAACACGATAACCGTCCAACGGATTTTTTTTTTACATTTGATATTGGGGGGTTCTACTGAACTTCCTCAGGACATTCACATTTCGGTCAAAATCAGACACGAAGTCTGGCAAGGCCTACATGCCTTTCTACGAGTATCTCGGACGCAACTCGTCTGTAACGCACTAAACATTTATCAAACCGAACACGTTTCGAACAAAGGTTGTGGCCAGAACTGAAACACACTGTATAAGTCTCGCGGTCTTTGAGGTAATCAAATCTAAGTGAGTGAATGTGTCACAATTGTTATCAGTGGCGCACCCAAGCGAGGGGGGGGGGTGGGGGTTGCCGGGCTGCAGCCTTCACCCTAAACCCCGCAAAAGCGAATTTAAAAAAAAAAACACAGCTTTTGTAGGTATTATGATATCAAAAGTTTTACGTGATTTCCCCTTCAGCTGAAACCAGCTACTGAACTCACCTGATGACTAGTGCGTTAGGGTTTTGAAAAATAAGTTAATAAAATTAAAAAACAAGAAGAGAGGACAATGTCACTGAGTCATGGAACACGTAGTTATATAAATATGTATATAAATACAGCTGCAGACAGTGCTATGTTGTACTTACAGCGTGATTTTTATAACGTAACTTTTAAAAATCAAACAAATTATACATAGCCTCAGGGTTAGCCCCCCCCCCCCCCCCGCGCCCAAATGAAAATTTCTGGGTGCGCACCTGTTATCCTATGCGCACATTTCCCAACTTGTTACTTACTGCAGAACAATCGGTGCGTGTTACACCCAAAAACTAAGAACAATTACAGTAATGAACAGGCAACGGCAGCGTGTTGCTAGAATACGCCACCATGTCAGGTGGTCAGGATTCCGAGAAGCCAATAAAGGTTGCCTCGCTGTCTATGCCCAGTGCTTTGTGATGCATATATTTATACATCCATACTCTGAATTCCCTTGAAATATCAAGGGGCATTTTAGCAGCAGGCCTCAGAACAGCAGCGCCAACAAGTGGGCTAAGCGACACAGAACAGCAACAATACGACACGTACAATTACACCAATTCAGTGGACTTCAATGTAAACACGCAGACTTAAACTCAAGGTCGGTACAACATAGCAATTACAATGGCCTTGAGGTGAATGAACGACTGCAGTACAGAATGGTCTGCAAGTTTGGACCACAGTCTCCGATGTTGGTGATGCAAGGACGCCAAATCGTCAAATGACATGACAAGTCCGACTGATCTAGCTAGCTGATCAACGGCCATGCAGCCTGGTGATCTAATTAACTAACGAACTGACAAAATACCCTACTGACATGAAACAGCTTACTGATCTAGTTAACTGATAAACTGACAAAATATCCTCATCTACTGACATGAAATCTAGTTAACTAATAAACTGACAAAATATCCTGATCTACTGACATGAAATCTAGTTAACTAATAAACTGACAAAATATCCTGATCTACTGACATGAAATCTAGTTAACTAATAAACTGACATAATATCCTGATCTACTGACATGAAATCTAGTTAACTAATAAACTGACAAAATATCCTGATCTACTTACATGAAATCTAGTTAACTAATAAGCTGACAAAATATCCTGATCTACTGACATGAAATCTAGTTAACTAATAGACTGACAAAATATCCTGACCTACTAACATGAAATAGCCTACTAATCTAGTTAACTGATCAAATAACACGAAATATACTGCTGATCTAGTTAACAGATCAACCAATTCACTGGCTCACAAGGGAATAAATTACTGGTACTGAATCAACTCTGAACAATCAATATTTATTCGGGTCTTCAGTGAATTCTTTTTTTACCACATTTCATCAGGAATGTCGCCATTCCTTCTAACTACGTGCAACTTAAATTCAGTTTACAGCTCCAAAACCTATTTCGCAAGAGGAAAAGCGAAACGCCAAAGTTGTCCCTGTGTTTAATTAAGCTCAATCCCACGAAGACATATGGGGGTTGGAGGTAAGGTTCCACATATTCTGAACCGGGGCACTTGAAAGTGAATGATCAGATTCATGCCCCAGCCGCTTTAATCCTGGGGAAGGAGCACAAGGTATCAACTGGATACGAAACTGGACAGGCTGTACAACCAGTCTGGATTCTCTGGAGAAGACAAAAACTTCTTGCACCTGCCGAGGAAGTAACACCGAGGCCTTGATCATCCAGTCTACAGCCTCGTCACTACTAACGGACCTATAGGCACCCGCTACGCCTCCATGTCACTCTCTAAACCGGGGTTCTTAGCCCTTTTTGTGCCATGGGCCCCTTTCGGAGTCTGGTGAAACGCACGTACCCCTTTTAAATATATAAAATACAGACAGTGAGATTTATTGAAGTTAACAAACATTTTTGGAGTCTACAGCCCATAAATTACTTTGTTGCCTGCATTCACGCTTGAATGAGAAGCTAAATTTCAGTTACAGGTTGGTGAAAAAAAAAAGTTGTATTTTTTTCACCATCCAATTTCACCTCCTGAAATCTATCCATGTGCCCCCAAAGGAGCCCAGTTTAAGAATGGCTGCTCTAAACCGACCTGACAGAATGAGAACTGGTGTGCACATTTTGAAGAACAAAATCCCTTGTCCCTGCCAGGATACGAACCCCGGACCGTACAGCCCGTAACCTAGTCACTATACTGACTGAGCTGTCCCGACTCTATATCCCAAAATCATGCAACTGTAAAATTACGTACATAAACAGTGTAGCTGCGAAATACAAATAAGTCATTGCAAATCATAAGCGACCTACTTACGGGGTCCAGACAGCATGGCTGTGGCGACTGACCTGAAACAGAGAAAGCAACATGTAAATGAAACACGTTAAGGGGGGGGGGGGGGCAGCACAGACAGCCATAATGATGACTGTGCCGCCATTTTTGTTATGCTAGGGGGCTGGTTACATGAGCCTACGTCTCTTGCTACTGCGAGCTCTAATGTGCCTATCTCCTGTGTGACATACCATGATTTTGTGTAACTGGCTATGAGCAACATGTCACTTGAGTCATCAAACTATCACTACTATTACGCTACGAACTTGTGACGTCACAGCTGTCATCACCACCATGCGGTTTCTTTCTTACTCGCTATTCGTTATCACTTTCCAGTTCTGTACGATGCATAAATATATAACACATAAAAGAATAAATAACCCCAAACAAACAAACAAACAAACAAACAAACAAACAAACAAACAAACAGTTGTATGTTTCAAGTTTTCATTGCGATCTATATGCGTTGCAATGTTTTTTTTCGCGTTGCACCGTACCTTCCGAAACGTCTAGATGCCTTTACCTTCTGTGACACTAAAAATAATAGGCATACGTGGCTCTACAGGCCGCTGTGGCCCTCAGCCCCCGGTTTTGCGGGTCTCTGAGTTTGGTTTTAGACATGTCGGTGGCCTTTGACAAGGATGGACCCTTCGTGTGGCCTTACGTGCACAGACCAAATGCTTCTATCTGATTCACAACCGCACGTCTTGTATGACTGAGAGGTTAGCACAGCGTCATTCATGAAGCTCAGTCTCCTGCGTTATGTCACCGTGCTGACTGGTAATTTGTTACCAGTGGTTCGGAGCAACGTGCTGTCTCCACCTTCAACGCAGTCGAAGAAGTTTCTTGTCCACTACTTATAAGTGGAATTACTGATTGTATCGTGCCTGTCGTATGTCCGTTCACATCCTCATAAAGTACTCCCCATATAGCCATTTTATGTAATTTGACATTACATGCTACGTGCATTATTATTCTTACAAGTAATTGCACTGACCAACAAATGCACACACAAAACGACTAAAAATCATATAGAACATATAAAATTCATGCATGTTTTAGCGCCCAGGCGCCATCTTCAGGGAATCCAACGTACAAAGGCCTGCAAGTACCAACACAACATTCTTGGTATTATATCAACAAAATGTTAAAAACGTTAGTTATAAAATGACGTAATTTTTACTTCAAAGTTGAAGATGGTGCCTCGGCGCTGAAACATGTAGGAATTTTATACGTTAAGTATCATTTTTAGCTGTATATGTCCATTTGTTGGCCACTGTAACCATTTCAATGTCTGCCATTTTCATTTTCGGCTGGAAGTGACCCCTTTACAAGGGATTAACTTCAATAACCCTCCGAAAACTTCCAACTTCCGGCACGACAGCTAGTACAGACCGGTCAGCGTATGGATTAAGACTGATGGTGGATGTTCCTGTCGACTGCCTCCTCGTCCACCCTACATACATTGCAAACTTACCCACCAGACTAAAGAAACGAAACAATATCTACAATGTATGCGGCAACTGGCAGCAGCAGAGACATGGACAAGGGAGGTGACTCGGTCGTGAAGAATCTGTGTTCATTCTTTCCCTGACCCGACTTAGACCCAAAAGCTTCAGCACACTGTAACCTCTTAATTTCAGTTGTACCTGAAGATGACATAAGGGTCCGTATGTAGAAGGTAAGTACGAAATATTTTGATACCTTTGCTTGTTTACAGTGAATAAACAAAGGAACAGCTTCATGCTAACGAGTAAAAAAACTGAATAACAAAACAACTTCGTTTTGCAGTCACCAGGCTTTTTAGATTCCATAAATATAATGTATTTTCCCTGAAATCTGCCGAACACAGATCCATTATAAAGGCAGTTCTATGGAGAAAAGTGGCCTGAATCTGATCCAGAGTTTCTGTTTCGTGCGCAGTCGACACGACCTTCAGATACTCCTTGTTGTTAGGAAACCCCAGACGTGCATTAAATCGGCTAATAATGGTGAGATTCCTTCTGTCCGTCTTTTCAAAACTAACGGATTTCTACTGAACGCGAATACTAGTGGAAATACAGATTAACCCTTTAAAGACGAATCGTATCTGTTTTATAGAAGGACTCAGTGCGTACCGCGCTGTAAACACTCTCCACTTCGGTTATAAAAACCAGTCTCTTAATGTTTTATAAGGCAAAAGTTGCTGTTTGTTCTGAGATCCGTACAAAACACATAAACGCAATGTGGGCACCACTTAGAATTTTTTAATGTTAAACCTGGTGGTACGTAAAGTTACCGCTAGGCTTTAAAATGTTAACGAATGGGCACATTGCAGGTGTTTCTGAGCCATCTCGAGCAAATCGCTGAACGTCTATCGAAATGAAGAAAGCAAGGAAGAGAAGTTTTGCACACGTGAAGCCCGATACACTGTTACCCGTTATGTCTGACAGCTTTTCGAGATAAATGAACAAAAATGGGACGAATGCACCGGAGACGTCACGCTCTGAGTTAAGAAGCTTAACTCTTTGCAGTCCAAATTATTATCGTCAATTCCAACAGTCTGTTCCAATTTAATTTTTCAGAAAAGTCTCTAATATTTGAATTTCAAAAGCAGAATTTAGATGGCAGAAAATTAGAAAAAAACGCATAAAACACCGTATATCAACCCGTCGATTTAGCTCGAAATTGGAACCTGATACAACAAAAAACGGCGTCGAGCTTAACTCAACTTTGGACCGATAAGGTTTAACGGAGTCCAACCTCCACCCTCTCCCAATACGAACGACCCGATTCCACTCCCAGTTTCCCAGCATACAAATAAGCATCTCAACATACGCAGACTACTTCCATGTCGTTTGTCGGAGTCGCGTTACCATATTCCTATGGTTTAGACAAACATTATCTTGTTAAGAACGTAACGTTTGTTCCGTTATGTACAGACACTCCCCGACTTAAGCAATTTCAGACTTACTCAATTAAAAACAGTAAAAAAGAAATGAAATAACGTTTTTGAGTAGGGCGCCAAAATATTCCTTGCGGGAATCAAAGTTCAGTCAGACGGATTTGACGGAAGAATACTGCTGGGCGATAACACAGGCGGCGGCGCGGTCATGCTGCATCCGATCAGATTTCAGTGTGCTGGAGTTTGGATTTAAGCTGCACTCCCTTGTGCATACATATGTGGTTGACCATATGCATATATTCAATTCCGACTTGCAACTACTGCTTAATTCGGGAAGTGTGCGCGTGTATGTGTGTGTGTGTGCGTGCGTGTATGTGTGTGTGCGCGCGTGCGTGTGTGTGTGCGTGTGTATGTGTGTGTGTGCGCGTGTGCGTGTGTATGTGTGCGCGTGTATGTGTGTGTGTGTGCGTGCGTGCGTGTATGTGTGTGTGCGCGCGTGTGCGTGTGTATGTGTGTGTGCGTGTGTGTGAAGCTACACTTCGAAAAGCTTATTGTTACTACCGCCTCTATACGTCACGCGGCCACTGGCGTTAGGCAGTAAATCTCAACCGACTTTCATGACATCTGCTGATCACGAAAACAAGCACAAACCCTCATATGGCTTTTACAGATGATCTGGGATACCTCAGCCACCGTACTGATAGTACACGGGTTGGGCGACCGTGGAATCGGGGATTCCACGGCCAGCACGGTCTCTTACAGACTGCTCAGACCGATGTGGAGTACACCCTACCTCGTATGGAAGGCGCGCCAGGGCTTTCACCGGGATTAAAGCGGCCGGGGAGTGAAGCTGACATCTCCTCTCAATTCAGAAATTAAGAACACTTGAAAGTAGGCCTATAAGCCCACCTCACCTTGCACCCACGTCTCAGTGGCATGGTGCTTTACTGCGTGCATGGACACCTTTACTTTTACCTTACGGTTTCTGTACTTGACGGTACGTAAGCGGGGATACTGTCTAATGTGAACTGAAAGAAGAAAGGATTAAAACATGTATTTGTAACAGGGTCTCCCAGTGGCCTAAGGCGTGGGTCTGCGGCCGTTCGCTGGCTGGCATTGTGGGTTCGAATCCCGCCTGCTGGCATGGATGTCTGTCTCTTGTGAGTGTTGTGTGTTGAGGTAGCGTTCTCTGCGTCGGGCTGATCACTCGTCCAGAGGAATCCTACCGAATGTGGCGTGTCTGAGTGTGACCGCAAAGCCTCGGTAATAAGGAGGCCCTGGCCCACTGGGGGCTGTTTCGCCACGGTAACAAGACTGGTAAGAGTCTAATTCTTGCACTGGCATATGCGAGTTCAGCGTGCACGCGCGGTTTTTCTGCGGAGGATTCAAAATGACCTTGCAACTGGCATAAACATTCTCTTAGTTCCATTGCAGAACCTACAACGTTTAAGTACCTACTGTAACGCCACTTACTGCTGTTACAGACAGTTGCATAGCGCCCCGGACTGATGGACAAGAAACCGTCTATTAACGCCCAAGCCCCACTCATCTCCGTCTCGCTCAGATCCTCTACCCCTCCCCTCCCCTCCCCCCCTCTCACCCTACCGGTATCCGCACCCATGAAGGGGTTTTTGCACTGTCTGTACTTTTGGAACGAGATAAAACGTACAGAAAAAATGTCTGGCAGAAAGTCTGCTCCAAAGATGTTCCCAAATGAAAGATATTACACAGCGACTCACAAACAGTCATCTTTTGAACTGTGACGTGTAACATGCGAGCCGCCTCGAGCTACGTATGGCACTGCTTCACGTTTCCGAGGTTTTGCTGGCAGTCCGTAGTAACTAGCGGCCCTTCTTGTGCTTTAGTGTAATTCGGCTCACTGAAATATTAGTTTCATTTGTGGGATACACCGGAATATGCAGAAATCGCTCTCAGTGCATCCGTCCGTCCTTGTGAGATGAGCGACAGGCAGTTTTGCAATGTGTGTATTGACGCCTTATGATTTTAAATGCCAGTAACTCGTGCTTTATTGGTTACAAGCTTTTGATTTGGCGTTCGCTACAAATTTAAAATGTAAATGAGGGAGGACTGACGCAATGGGCCACTAAGAGTTTTAGTATATTTGTGGGGGTACCGTTCCAGTCTATATAGAGGTCAATGGCTAGTGTCACGCCTTGGCCGTTTTAACCCCTGACGATAAAGCCCTCAGTACAAATTGGGTACGAAGATGAGTGGGCCCCAGAAAGGTCTGATAAAACACCGATCTTCAGTTCTTCCAGGCCGTAGCCTGGCTACTAATCTGACTGCTAGAACTCAGAGCAGGCAAGCACAACCTGTAGCTATGTTCCACGCAACACACTGTTACGTTGCCCGCGGAGGCATTTCAAATAGGAAAACGTCTTTTAACACTTACTCTGGAAACGTCGAACACCGAAACATTTACACCCGTTTCCTGTCTACGAAAGTAAACTTCCCACATCTTCAATCGCATTATTTATGTGACACTTTTCGACCGGTTTTCGGGTCATCGTTTGCCCCCTTCTTGGGGCTTCACGATCACACTCATTTAGACACACCACACTGGGTAGAACTACTCTGGACGAGTGATCAGCCCGACGCAGAGACCTCTACCTCAACACACAACACTCACAAGAGACAGACATCCATGCCCCTGACGGGATTCGAACCCATAATCCCAGCAAGCGAACGGCCGAAGACCCACGCCTCAGACTGCGCGGCCACTGGGATCGGCCTCCATCGCATATGACTATATCATAAATCGTTACTGCTGGCGGCAGTTCTTGGCTGGGATTAACCCTTTAAAGACGAAGCGTATCTGTTTTATATAAGGACTCAGTGCGTACCGCGCTGTAAACACTCTCCACTTCGGTTATAAAAACCAGTCTCTTAATGTGTTATAAGGCAAAAGTTGCTGTTTGTTCTGAGATCCGTACAAAACACATAAACGCAATGTGGGCACCACGTAGAATTTTTTAATGTTAAACCTGGTGGTACGTAAAGTTACCGCTAGGCTTTAAAAGGTTAAGAAACGTCTGTCGGTGTTTTGTCTGACATAATCGGTTTTAGGGTATTTACGAGAAAGTATCAATAGTCAATATTCACGCACTGAAACTCTACAGCAGCGGTTTCCAACCACCGATCGCGACCCAACTGAGGGTCGCGACAGGGTTTTATGGAGAACGCGATAATCATGGGAGGAAAAAAAATCAAAATTTCCATCCACATTCAAACAGAATGATCGAGAAGAACGCAATGTGGGCACCACGTAGGATTTTTTAATGTTAAACCTGGTGGTACGTAAAGTTACCACTAGGCTTTACAAGGTTAAAACAAATTTGTCTGCCATCGAATTGTTACAGGGATGTTTTATAGTTAAGGACTTGCAGGTGTGCAAGGACCGGCAGGGGGAGCCGTTACATGTTCACTAGCGGTCCTATTGTGCAAAACACAACACGCAAGTTAAAATATCCAAGCAATGCGGAACAAACACACGGTGGAGATAATCCTCAGTTCACAGTGTTTTATGATTTTTGAAGTAGATTCCACGGCTTGCACTGCAGGGGTTACAGTATGACACATCTCTGTGGGAGGAAGATAAAATGGTGTCTCAGTGCACTGATCACAAAAATAAATCGCGAAATTTTGTAAATAAATGTAATGAAAAACTGAATACCTATTTGAGATCTGCGTTCTTCTGGGATGTTACGCAGCTTACCGACGTTTCGGGACAACGTATCGGTCCCATCTTCAAGGGTCAAGAAGTCCACCAGAAGAATGTAGGTAAGGGATTACTACTCGACGCTGTGTAACATCCCAGAAGAAAGCAGAGTTCATCAGCAACGCAGCGGAAGCCTGAAAGCATCGTGAATATGTATTCCTTCACCTAGGTTAAAAACACGTATATGTAACCACATATACATACATACATACATACATACATACATACATACATACATACATACATACATACATACATACATACATACATACATACATACATACATACATACATACATACATACATA
>BLKM01003875.1:0-16264 GCA_013340265.1 Coptotermes formosanus | reverse complement strand
TCGGTCTTGACCGGTCAGTATCATACACCAGTGCTCTGTTATCATACTTCGTCTGTGATCGCGCTATAAGCCGCCATTTGATGCTGTTTAGGGTAACAGTCGGGAAGTGCAGTTTGGTTAATGTGAGTGCGTGTGGTGCGGTGTTGTAAGAGATGGGAAGGATTAAAAGGTCGTGTAGATTAGAGTAGCCGAAGACGACGTGAAGTGAAGTGCTTTGGCACAAGCGGTACCGTTTCTTGCTTCTATTCCGGAGATTGGGGGTTCGAATGTCAACTGGTACATCGACTGTCGTGGGCTTTTCGTAATTTCTCACAGCATAACGACATAAATTTCAGGTCAGCGCGTTTATTAAGACATAGCAGCTTCCGTCCGCACCGGTTCGAAATAATCATGAACGCATGCGAGGATGCGACGTTTTAGATTGTCACCCGGTATGGGAGTGGGGCTCGGTTTGTGACGGTAAGGGGAGTGCACACACTGAGAGGGCATTTCAAAACAAAGCGGTAAAGAGACTATTGGAACGTGACGGAAGACGCGTAACGGGTGGATGGAGAAAATTGTGAAGGGAACTTTATGAATTTTTCTCAACAATATGTTTACAGTGAGCAGATTAAGGATCTTGCGGTGGGCGGGACATGTAGCACGAATAGAGGGAAGTCCGTACAAAATTTTGATAGGAGAACCTGAAGGAAAGAGACCGCTTGTAAGACCTGGTAGTAGATGGAAGAAGGGCATGGACTGCTCTGGCCGAGGATACGGACTAGTGTTGTTCTCTTGTGAAGACGGCAGTCAAGGCTTGGCGTGGTCTCAAAAAATGCCGAGAGTGTCGTAACTGTATGAGGAAGAGGAACTCTGCTCCACGGAGTTAATTAGTTATTGTGTGAGATGCGGACAGCGACGTTAAATATGCCTAAAACCACAATTAAGTAAGACAACGTGGAATTATGAACTACAGGACGAAAAGTGGTAGGAACAGACCAAAGTACTGGAGAAGCTGTGAGGAGTGTTCTAGGGTCTTTACGGATAGTGCGTAATCCGCAAAAACAAGAAGGAGTTATGGAATTACATAAACCAACAGCGGGAGGGTGACGACGTACTGGAAAGCTGGATTTAAGGCCGCTTCGGGCATTAAGGTGCCTAATCCTTAAAGGCAAAAAGCGAGGCTGTTTTACAACGCTGTACCTCTGCGGAGGTTATTTTTGGCGACACTGCATGAATCGCGCTCGAAGTGAAACGTGTTTAGGATTTTGTCCCGAGTACTTGATTGTTTAAACTAATCATCATCATCATCATCATCATCATTCAACTTTTGCAGAGTATTTACTATTATATACCTGAAGCAGACCATCTTTCTAGGGCATATAATTTGGAAGCTGTTCTGTGTTTGCAATTCGTGCCACATGTGATGCTGTTTCTCTTGTTGAATGTTTTGTCCTGTTACGTTAGTACTTTTCCAAAGTATGTGTGCGGTGCCCATTGTGGCTGTTTGTTTGTAGTTCCTTGATTTCGTGCTTTCCCGGTATGTTGTTGAGGTATTATCATCATCATAATCATCATCATCATCATCATCATCTCCTTTATGCAGGGTACTCACACTTATGTACCTGATACAAACCATGTTTCTAGGGTATGCAGTGTCGCAGCTATTCTGCGCGTACTGTTAATGGTGCATATAACGCCGTCTTCAATATTAAACTCTTCTGTGCTTCTACATTAGCACTTTCCGCAGTATGTGTTTTGCGCCCAATATGGCTGTTTTCTGTAGTTCCTTGATATCGCGCTTTCCCGGTATGTTGCTCGAGTACTTTCTTAAGCATTTTGAAATGGTTCCAGTTGCTCCTATTATTACTGGCACCATCTTTGGTATTACATTCCACATGCGCTGTTTTCTATTATGAGGTCTTTATATTTTAGAATCTTCTCGGCTTCTTTCTTTATCAGATTTCTGTCTCTCGGGATTGCTACATCAATTAGCATACATGTTCCTTTTTCAATATCCCGGATTATGATGCTCGGCTTTATTGTTGGGGATGGTTCTGTCGGTTTGCACTTGTTGATTCCATAATATGGTTACCTTGCCCACTTGACTTGTTTCTACTGATTTTGGTACATGTTCATACCAGCGTTCGCTGTCTAGTTTTACCCCTGGTTCCTTACATGTATTGAAGTGCAGTCGAGCGCACACTCTATCATGTCGCTTGATGTATTGTTCTTTTGCCAGTACTGGGCACGCTGATATAATGCGGTCTACTGTCTCCTCAAATTGGTGACATAATCTGCATTTACTTTATTATCATTATTATTATTATTATTATTATTATTATTATTAGTTTTGAGCAGTGACTGTACTTGACAGTCTTTCTGTGTAGAACTTTTTATTTTCCTAATTATTCATTCTTGTTCCTAAGTGTCCCGTCTCGTCTCTCTTCACTCGAGGGATGAAGTAGAGGGAGCAGAAAAAATGTAAATTGCTTTTGTATGCAGCTTAGATGTTCTTAATCCAGATTATGCCTGAACTTGAAGTTAAACGTTAATCCTGAAGGGGAACGTTTGGAGGGGGGATATATAGAGAGAGAGAGTGAACGCGAGGGGGGGGGGGCGGGGAGACGACGTTCGAAGCGCACGGCAAGTTGTTGCAGTAGCTACAACCGGAAATGCGTATCCGGAAGATAATGCGCACGGAATACTAACTCGATGTTCTTTGTCATTCATGTCGGATTTACTTGTGTTGTGTGTGTGTGTGTGTGTGTGTGTGTGTGTGTGTGTATGTATATACATGGAACTGTTTCAAAGAACGGCGAGAAAACAAGTTTAGTCTCAACATTTCATGCGTGAACGCACTCCAAACTGACCTTCACGTATATTGTGTTGTTGCCACGTTGGAGAATTGACAGCTGTAGCTCAGTCGGTATAGCGGTTAGGCTGCGTGCTGGACGCCTGTGGTGCCTGAGTATGATACCGGGCAGGGGCAAGAGTCTTTGACTTCAGAACGGCCACGCAGGGTCTGGGACCACTCAGTGCCGTACGCATTGGGTTCCAGCAGTAAGGCATCTTGGGGTCCGAAGCTGATATTTACCTCCGTCTGGTGGGGAGGTTAAGATCGCCTGAGTGTGTCATTTCTCCCCCCACATGACATCGTTGCGTTTAAAAGGAAAACTCTTCCTCTGTATTTGCAGCTGTACAGGATAGTGTTGTAATTCACGGTGTTGTCATGCTTTTATTTGGTATACATAATCACCGTGATTTTTTTCTATCCTTTAGTTGAGGAAGAGGTCAGTAGCTGACATTGTAGGCTTGCAGAGTGCCATGATCAGGCATTTGGTGAGATAAATTGAAAGAAAATTTGGAAGGAAACAGCCGAGGACATTTTGTTTGTAGGGTGTGAGGGAAGACCTCAGGATAGCCAGTATCCCTTCTGAGATTTGAACCAGGCCCCTGCCGTATGCAAGTTGTATGCGTTACCGATTCATCAAGCCTGCTGTTTGTAGTTATTGCTATATTTTAGGGTGATCAGTTTGATTGAGATTGTTGAAATTTGTGTTACGCATGGATAAAATGAGAGACACCTGTCGTAAGACGTACAGAATTTTGCGTAAGTCTCAGCGTTAACAGACCACGTGTTAGAATACGTATAGTTCGGAAGATAATATTCAGCTACATTTTACGGGAATCGAGCGTGAAGATATGGACTAGATATATCTGATTCAGAATTGACTCTGGTGGCGAGCTTTTGTGCATATTGTGATGAGATTCCGCTTTGGTTAAAGATTAAGCTATCTCATAACAGGCCTGGACAGAGAAATTTGGCAACTGCATAAGAGGTTTGTAGACATATGCGTATTTTTGTGGGGGGGGGGGGCGGGGGGGCTGAGAGGTGGCAAGACAGCGTGGCCATCGCATTATACCCTACATGTCTCCTTTTAAGGAAGGAAAGTTTGCTATTCTAGTATTATGTATAACTGTGAGGTGGCGTGTGCAGCATTATATGTGAGGATGAAGTTCTGTTTGCCCACCGCTAATGTGTCAGTATGACGCTTTTGTTTCTGTCGCGTCTTTATGTGTCAGTATGAAGTTTGCTGGTCCAGTGTTACGTGTTTTTTTGCTGCTGCACCGTTTGCAGTGAGTCACGGAGCGGTTTGCGTGCGTGCAGTCTTGTTTACAAACAAACTTCAGTATTTCTGTCTGACCTTGGTGTGCACTGGGGATTAGAGAACTGTCGGATGTTGCGGTTTCTCTCCTCTTTTTGGTCTGCGGCGCTGCACAGTTAGCAATTACTGTATTTGCAGTCACAAATAGCGCAGTTGTGTGAGTTACACGCAGCACGTTATGAAACGCGGCGGTGCATCGCTGACAGGAATAAACTGTAAAAGTAAAGGTTCACCCTATAACAGGCCCTGAGGGCCCAAGAGGGGGAGTAGAGGTACAGCTCTATCCGTTCGTGAGCCTCGGTACGAGGAGGAGATGGGGTGGCTAGCCCCACGCCCCGGCCGCTTTTCCCCCCGGGAAAGAGACCCGGTACGCATAGTACAGGAGGCCGGGTGGGCACCAGGGCCGGTCTGGACGGCTGCGGAAAATCTCGCCCCCACCGGGATTCGATCCCCGGAGCGTCCAGCCCGTAGCGAGTCGCTATGCCGACTACGCTATCCCGGCCCACTGGAATAAATTGTACTGTCCATAAAATTGGAGCTGTTGCAGGCTCAATAATATAATATAGCAGTCTGTTTTAATGTAAATGTAATGATTGACAATAACTGCGACATTTCTGAATCGCAGAGTAGGCCTCTACGTGTTCGTGCGTATTGTGTTGACGGGACAGTAAATAACGGTGTAAATAATGAATAGCTATAGGCTGATTCTCGTATGTGTTGTATTTCGCGTTTAATCCCCCTTACTATAGAGTGAGCTGTGAATGGGGAGTAACGGGACAGCATTCTGTATGGCTGTTTCGTTGTTTTACTCTGTCCAGTAGAAACTAACACACCATTCTCCGTCTTAACGATAATCCATAATCTTTATAAATTGTCAACGCAGCCGGAATGCCTACAGGCTGGTCCACTGAGAAATCGCTGATTGCTGATAGGGGCAGGTTCGTGGAACACACCCGGTCCCCTAATCAGTGGTTACTGGGGGCTGTTTGTTCGTGGGTAAAGCGGCCGAGGCGTGAGGCTGACCACTCACCTACATCTAGTGCCGAGGTTAAGAATGACTGGAGCTGTACTTCACTCCCTGTGTGTGCCTTCATGGCGTGTGCAGCGAAAAGTCACCATTTCTATTGTCACCATAATTGGTAGGTAAAGAAAGAAAGAATAATCATTTATCACATGGCCGTCTGTTACTAGTTGGCACTTATGTGACATGGCGTATGTAGGTAGGTCTCTTGTAAAAATACAGTGAATTTCCGGAATAGGACAAGAAGATGTATAAATGTATAGGCACGTTATATAGGCCTGTAGAATTCAGATGTCAAACGGGTCATCCCAGCTTTGGGTTAGAAGGGACACAAACGTAAAACAGACTTCCCGTAACAAGATGCAGTGTGTAACGGTGAAGGTTATGACACAGTTTACTGGTGCGAACGCATCGTCATCATCATCATCATCATCATCCCCACCGCCACCGATAGTCGTGTTACGTGGCTCTGACCAGCGTAGCAAAAGACCAATATTTGCTGCCACTGGTGTCATAACCCCAACTGTTCAGCCCGTGCTGTGTTACTTTACTGGGCTACCCTAATTTATTGCGGACTTTTTAATATTAAAATGTAACAGCAGCGATCGGCATAACCGTTGTGAAACACTATCAGACCGTAGGTGTACCAGTATTTAATGCTTTCCCATCACAGAGTGGTAATTGTGAGGTCAGATGTGTCCGTTCAATGAACTTCCCTTTCCACCTTCCCATTTGCGCGTGATTTTTTCCCTGGAGACTTTCGATTAAAATGTTCGGTGGGTTTTACATGTTTTCCCGTGGGTGCTTCATGTGGTGAGGATGTAATCCCTAACGGTGTTAGGTACAAAACGTCGCAGTCGAAAGGTCAGATTTCTGATTCGCGTTTTGTAAGTGCCAAGTTCATATCTCGGCCTTCACCCAGGCTATGCTGACCGAAACTTTCAGTGGTTTCCCACAATCCCACAGGCACGTGCCGAAAGGTCTTTTCATTTTAGTCATCGCTTCCTGCCACTTCTTTACAATTGATTGTTTACTAATTACCCACTTGATCCAGGTTGCGTAACTATAGAAATCGAAGGCGTTGTTAAATAGACCAAAGTTGAAGTAGAAAAAATGTGTAAGACACACTAAAGCGCCTCATTATGCAGTTAAAATTGTGACTGCATCCTATTAAAAGTTGTTCTTGGTGTTCCGTTTTTGGTGTGTTTGCCCCAAAAGTTTACAAAATTCGCCGGTTAGCTTCGGCATTTTCGTCTGTCGACCCGCGTTGAATAACAACAGAACCCTGAACACATTTTCATTATATTTTATACTGGGATTTCTTTTTGCGCTAAATTTTCTTCGCACTTCGGAATACTGGTTGAAATCGAGTAATAACGTGGAGACTGCATTCAGCTTTGCGCCAGATATTTATCGAGTTGTAGCTAAACATGACGCATGGAAGCTGCATTCAGTTTTGCGCCATATATTTATCGAGTTGTTTCTAAACATGACGCATGGAAGCTGCATTCAGTTTTGCGCCATATATTTATCGAGTTGTAGCTAAACATGACGCATGGAAGCTGCATTCAGTTTTGCGCCAGATATTGAGTTGTAGCTAAACGTGACGCATGGGAACTGCATTCAGTTTTGCGCCAGATATTTATCGAGCTGTGTTTCTAAACACGACGCATTGTAGCTGCATTCAGTTTTGCGCCAGATATATATCGAGTTGTAGCTAAACATGACGCATGGAAGTTGCATTCAGTTTTGCGCCACGTATTTATCGAGCTGTTTCTAAATATGACGCATGGAAGATGCATTCAGTTTTGCGCCAGATATTTATCGAGCTGTAGCTAAACATGACGCACGGAAACTGCATTCAGTTTTGCGCCAAACGTTTGTCGAGTTGTAGCTAAATATGACACACGTTTTTATGCCTAGTAGCATTAGACTTATAGTTTCCAAGATAATTAAACAGAAAATGAGTGAACACCCCAGAAATGTTACGCTCTGTGTACATGTGACATTTTATTAAGCGTTGGTCATGACGTGTAAGGTTGTGTGATGTATAGAGCTGGTTGTATAGCCGTCGTAATTACATTTGGCACTTTTGCAGCTGCATTTGACGCAAATAAGTTACAGTGCCTTGTACAGAAGTTTCACTGGTACCTTACTGTTGTGTCACGACTGTGTTCTTGCACACACGTGGCGCGCGCACACGCATTTTCACGCAAACGCCTGGCCTGTTTCGTGTATGGAATCTCTTCTTCTGTAATGAACCTTATATACTTCTAAATTTATGGGGGTGGTTTCTTCAAATGTTCCCCATTCTTAAAGGAAGAAGACAGTCACAGATTTAATCAGCACCATTTGTGTCTGAAAATTACTGCGCATTAATATCACACAGGTATACAAGTACAATAGTACATGGTCGTGGACGAGATTACAGTAAATTATAAGCAAGCGTGGTGTCGCTAGGGCTGTACCTGCACATGTACCCGTGCACACTAATTAAGACCTTGGAAACGGTCCTCATTTGTTTGCGGCTTGTTGCATGCTGGGTTGTGCAGGGGAGAGAAGTGTAAATTATTAAAACAATGCTTATGATGTTTCGGCCATCCGTGCAGAAGTGTACTGTTTTTATTAGCGTTGGTATTTCTCCAAGATTTATCTAATGGCAATTTTTCATGTTTTGCTAATAAATTGGAGGAAATTCTTAATCTGTAATACAGGATCTTCGAACGCCCGTCACTTGTTGTACGATGGTAACTCTTTGAATGTGATTGTGCGAAGGATGTTACTTCTGCCCCGAACGACTCGCGAAATTTGGAACACATTTTAAAAGTGTTTTTAAAATTATGTTGTTTGTGTACACTAACATCTTTAATTACTCCGTATTTCAGGTAGAACTCTGTTGCTGTAGAGTTTATCCTAATGTGCCTACGTGATAAACACTACATGACTGGCGTTTTCATTTGCAAGCCGTTAAATTACACCATTTCGAAAAATTTTTCGAAGAATCCTATCGATTGTGCGAGGTCTGGATTATTATTTATTATTATGATTCGATACTACTACTACTACTACTACTACTACTAGGCCTTGCCATGGTTCAGGCGGTTAGTCGCAGGCTTTTCACCGCGGAGGCCGGGGTTCAGTGCCGGGTCTGTCCATGTGTGATTTATGTTGGACAGAGTCGCACTGTGACCCCCCCCCCCCCGAGTACTTCGGTTTTATCCTGTTAGTGTCGTTCCACTAATGCTCCATGCTCATGTATTCATGTATCTCCGACACATATGATCTCACCAATTGACAGCGTCGTTAAATAACTACCAGAACCACCGCATTCGGTTTAGCTGTCGTACGGCGTTTTGTCCCGGTAAGGCTCTGCAACAAGCGTCACAGGACTATACTGCCTTTAAGACATTACAGTAAAACTTGTCAGACCGCACGGCGTTACATGCGTGGTCAGCGCCATGGGGACCTCATGTCTTGTAAAACAGAGACTCATTTAAAGGCAGATAAATTAAGAGCTATGACGGTAAGAATTAGACGAAGATACAATGAAAATGGAAAGTGATAAATTAGGTTGCACAGTAAGTGAAAGTAAAGTTGCAGGAATGCCTAGTGGGCCTAAACTGCACGGTTGTTAATGTCTTGAGATTGGATCCCGTTTGAGAAAATTGAAGCCTTCGGATGACGCTGTGCAGAAGAAGAAGAAGAAGAAGAAGAAGAAGAAGAAGAAGAAGAAGAAGAAGAAGATGAAGAAGAAGAAGAAGATGATGATGAAGATGAAGGTGAAGATGATGATTAAGACGATGAAGATGATGATGATGATGATGATGATGATGATGATGATGATGAAAACGAAAATGATGATGAAGATGATGATCATGAAGACGAAGAAGAAGAAGAAGAAGAAGATGATGATGATGATGATGATGATGATGATCGCGGACTGCTTGCCGCTGAAGATGAAGGCATTACGATCCTTCGAAACTTCGGAACTACACGTCTCACGATACAGCGTCATATCCCGAAAGACTTGAATCGCCTGAAGTACTGCTTTGGGAACCGCAAATCTCTGAATCCCAGTTCGTTAAAGTTTATTTCGGAAAGAACACAGTAAATAACTAGAAACCCTGTTCCTCATGCAGTGCGATAGACGGGAATCCCTTACTTTCACACGATGGGTGAAAAAAGTTTTTACTGGAAGTGATGTATTGAGAGTTAAAATTCCCACGAAACAAGTTTGTTCACATGAGTGTTTGAGTTGCTGAGAGAAAAGTTCTTTCAGGACCAGACCTAAATATCGGTGTGCGGCCTCACTTCCCACAGCCTGTATAGGCCTACACTGGGTAAAATGTACGAGCTATTGCGTGACAGTGTAGAAACACCATTCACCACATAAGCACGCCTGCTGTTTAAGAACTCGCATAAAGCCCCTTGAAATTAGAAGCGAAGTAGTGGCTGTAATGAGCATCATGTTCGTAGTTTGTCACACTGCCCTGTCCGATCCTCTCTCACATATTTGATATAATGTAAGTCCCTGTGCGGACCATGAAGACATGTGAGGGAGAGGAGGTGTAGTTCCATTCATTCTTAATCTTGGCACTGGATGGCACTGAGTGGTCAGCTTCACGTCCTGACCTTACTTACCACCGGCTAGAATTTCAGGTACGCGTTAAACAGGAGGCTAGTTGGTTCCAAGGGCCGGTCTGGATGTTTTGGAGGAAACATTTTCGTTACCTGCAGGAAATCGAACCACGATTTTTCGGGTGTCCAGCTCGTAGCCTAATCTCTGTATCGACTCATCCAAATCGGGCGAAAACTTTTGAAAGAAGGGCAAAGTTGTATTTACTCATTTTTGGTAATAAAATATGGCTTTCACTGCACCGATTTTCACGAAATTGTGTGTTAATCTCAATCGAATATGACCAAAATTGGTCAAGAACTGTGGGAAGTGTGGGTATAAACTTAGTTACTTCCTTGCGTGAAGTGTGGCTTGTCACCAAGCCGATTTTCATGAGACTTATGCTTGCGTGACTTCCTGTAAGTAACTTCTGTACGGAATTTAATGAAAATTCGAAAAACTGTTGAGTCGCTGATATTAATCTCTAGACGGACGGACGGACTTGGTCTTCGTTTTCTTTTTTTACCTAGTAAAGAACGCCGAAAAATGAGCTCGTAACTTACCATTAAAATATGTGTTTTATAGGGTTGTTCAGTGCGTATCATCAAAATGTACGCTAAATAGGGTTGCATCTTACAACGAGGTGTTTTTTAAACCCTGTCATGCCATATTGCTAGTCATTAAAACCAAGAATGCCAATCTATTTTGACGTTCGTTCATAAGTTTACTAGTCAAGTTATGGGCCGTAAGGGGTTTAGTCTGTCGAATGTGTAACGGACGTTGTAGCGTGATGGTTTTGTGGGCCATGCTTCTCCCAAGTGGAGGAATTTTTGAGCGCGTGTGTAGACACATAAATTCTTCAGTTTTGTGTGTGTAGATGAGTTTCAGTTCGGCGTTTCGTGTTTTGCTTGATCTGCCCGTTGAAAATTCGTACAGTTGCAAGTTCTGTGTCTTTCAGTGCACACGCAGGGTGGCAATAGTTCCACGATTTTCCCTTTTTACGATTTTCGTTGCTGTTCCAAATAGTCAGAAGAGCGGTTAATTGTATGACTTTGGCGATGTACGATGTAAATGTTTTCTAATGAATGAACGTAAAAGTTGGATTTCTTAATGTAGTAAAGAGTTTTCACAGACTCGGGAACACGGCCGGCCACCTCGGCCCACGTATGGCTGTATTTACTGCACTTATTCTTAAAAATAGCAGTCTTTTTCTAAAGAGCTGAAAAATTATACTTCGAAATCGAGTGGAAACTCATATTGGGTAGTATTTTGAGTATCAAAAATTGTTCTTCCCAGAACGTCCAGTTGAGTTATCAGCTGCTATGCAATACCGCTTACAAATGACCGTGTATTTGGAGGGGGCGAGGGGGGGGGACAAAGCTATTCCTACGACAAACATCCACGAAACATAAAAATTGCGAGCCACAAGTGGGCTGCGGGCCATGGGAAATGCTTCGTTAAGCTGAATGTTTTCGTCTGCGGTGCATCTTCTCTGAATCGATAAGTTACATTTACTGCTGTGCGTATTGGACGTGACTGATATTCTAACTTAACGGTAGTCCTAAGCGAAATGTAAAGCTATACATATACAGTCCTGGACAGGTGTGTGGGGTTCCAGGAGGTTAAGGCTCCCAGCAGTTCTAGACAGTCGGCATGTAAAGGTGGCAAGGTTCTCAGCCCTACGCACCGGCCGCCTTTACCTCCTGTGAGATATTCCTGGTGCTCACATCTGTTTCGGGATGATTGGATTCCGGGGCATAGTGCAGCCAGAAGGGTTAAGTCAATGAAAAACCCAGTGACCCCATCGGGATTCGAACCTGCGACCTTCCGCCTTGTAGCGCAGTGTCTTATTTGTCCCAAGTGCTCAACAGTATGTCATTTCGAAAACTGCCCAGGAAACTTCTTGTTAAAACGTTGGTACAACTCTTGTAGCTCCAGGTACGAATTGCACAATGTGTTTCCCTGGCGGCGCAGTGGTTTTCTAAACATTAAAAAATGTGACAGCACTTTATGTTTGTGTCCCCTCACGTTACTGCGTGCTGGTGACAGAATTAACATTTGCGCCTTCCACGAGATATTTGGCCGAAATTCCTGGAGTCCGGGTTTGAGAGATCAGTAAAAGAAAGCTGTGCCACCCTCCTTCAATCGTTGAAACATTCCTGACTTTTCAGCGATAGAAATTCACGTTGCCATGGAAATACAAGGAGAAGAAGGCGGGTTTAAATAAAAGTTGCGGTGGCAGACGTCAAATACCTTGTCCATTTGTGCGTGGAGACCTGTGTGTTCTCGCAGGATGGGATTACAGCGCCCTGTTGCTGTGTTGCGAAGACAGACAGAAGGTCCTGACACGTAGAGAATGTATTCAGTGTCTGGAAGCCTTAGAGGGCGGCACTGTGACGGTGCATGCCCCAGTAACGTCGTTGACCATTGTCTAGTTCAGAGGCGTTCAACCAAATGCTTGCCGTGGCTGTAAAGAATTCTGAGTATTGGTATGCCTATTGTATAGTTACGCGTTTGCTCCAAGATTTATATGGGAAGCTTCAGTGATAAGAAGGGTAAAAGTTTTTTTTTCAAGATGTGCAAAATACAGTAAATTCAAATTTGAAGTAGAACTGGGTAATGTCATAACTGATTGCTTCCGTTTAATACATCTGTTAATAAAAGTATGGCTGTTTGCTTACCAATAGTAGTTGCGTTACAGCACAAGTAACTCATCTGCGAACAGTTTTGTATCATCGTCTATATAACTCTCAGATACAATTTTTTTTTAAATATTGTAATTGAATTGTTTTTAACTTTGCCTGCAGTGCTCTAGCTGCCAGTGTCAGGGGTTTCTATAACATCTGTTGGTACCATACATACATATTTTACATGTAAAAATGAAATGTTTGTGTAAATTAGAAATGAAGATGCAGGCTTTTAAAAGGTTGTGGGTAAAGCACATACATTTAGCAGCAATCTGACTGATTTGTTGCGAGAAAGGTTGAAGTATTGCTAATAGGCCGTATGGGGGGAGAGATTTGACATGCATAAAACAGATGTTTATAAAACTTAATGAACGGAATAAATGCTGGGGACGGGGCTGTCTAGGTGAAATCATGAATAGTACCACGGGGTTGTGAGTTGCATTAAGCTGACTCAGTATGTGATATAGTACAGGGCTCTTCAGAACGCAGTAATGCGAAAAACCTGCAGGTAGCGCCACCTGTATTATAACGACTGAACAAATAAACATCCATCTGTCTGTCAATCAGAACACAGTAATGATGCAGCGGGCGACATTTCTTACGAACTCCGGTCTTCTTCTCAAGGACTAGTTATGGCATTACATATATATTGGCTGTCTCATGTGGTTGGAGGGGGGGGGGGCGCTCTTGGAATCGGGATGGCTCAGTTGGTAGGTTGTAGTGACGGCGCTGCGGGCCGCGTTGGATTCTCGACAGGTGCAAAACGTTCGAACTGGCTCTTGGCACAGCCTTCTACATATTATTTAATAGGAATCGGTGGATCAGTCTCCGGACGGCGCTCCGGGCCGCGTTGGATTCTCGGCAGGTGCAAAACGTTCGGACTGGCTCTTGGCACAGCCTTCTACATATTATTTAATAGGAATCGGTGGATCATTCTCCGGAGGAGGGGGGGGGGGGGGTATGCGTTTGGCTGACGGCTCACCTACGCGTAGTACGGAGGTTGATAGTTAGCGGAACACTACCTCTCCTCCCCTGTGTCTTCATGGTGTGGTGCTTGCTTGAAGACCATAACAGCTACCTTTGTAGGCAGGAATTATACGGGGTCGTCGTTATTTTGTCTTATAGCTATTATTTGTCATTTTCTGCCGCTGCGCCGCACGTGTGGGCTGCTCCAGTGAGATAAACGAGCCAACAGAAGTGGCAACCGATATGTACTTGACAGATAAAATAATGACTCTGTATGACGAAAAGTCCTTATTGTGGATAAGTAATAAGTAAATAAAGGTTTTGATGGATTGAATGCTTTGACGTTCCAGGTACGGACAATCCGGACAATTTCAGACTTACGCAACTTTTAAAAAGTAAAATAAAATGATGTAACATATTTGAAAGGCGCACCGAGTGTTCCCTTGCGGGAATGAAAGCGAAGTGAGACGAAGGTGGCGGAAGAATATTGCTGGGCGATAACACAAGCGATGGGGCGGTTCATGCTGCGGCCGATCAGGTTCGAAGGTGGATGGAGTCTGAATTTCAGCTTGACTCCCTTATATACATACATACAGGCCTATATACCATATGCCTACGCAATTCCGCCTTGTGCAAAATTCAACTGGCGCCGGATCTTCCGTAACGAAACAATTCCGGAGTGTCTGTATACATTTACGCCTGTCTTGTCCATTTCCATTTACTGTAGTAGACATGCCTGCGCGTTTGAATACGTTGAGTCATACCCGACTCATAATTAAGTAGCGTACTGTTACGGTACGTTCACGTCTGAAGGGGCGTCTGTCGGGGAGTTAAATGTTGCAGTTGATTGGTTAACATTCGGCTTCGTATTCCGGAGACAATTCAGGTCTCGGCCCAGAAGCGAGCCATCCCGACCGACTTTGCGTGATTTTCGTCGGTTTAACCAGGAAAATGGTGACTCACCACATCAAATTAGGCTGTGCTCGGCTTGCGTAACACCAGTTTCAATTTGCTATCTTATTCTGTTACTTGACGCTGTAGTGTTTGGGTTAGTGACACCGTTGTTAAAATAAACCAGAAATAAGTATTCACTCAAGTCAGGTACTGATTTCTCTAATTCGTTACTGAACAAGTCGGTTGAGTTCGTAACCTGACGTGCTGGTATATTCGGGAGGTTGCCGTTCGAATCTCGGTCAGGACACCGACTATTCCGACAGGCATTTGGTAGTTTCCAAGCCCCTTTATGCAGATGTCAGATAACCTCAAATTGGGCCAGTACCGCTTCCTTTCACATCCATTCCGGGTCATCGCTTAATATCGTCCAGCCATTTGACACGGTGAAGCCATAGTTCCCGATACTTTGTATAAGTAAACTACAACCAGACTTCATAGATGCATTCCTTGCCGTTTTTCGTACGTCATTTATATTTACTGGAAATGAAACTGTTTGCACCGTGCTAGTTCGAGCGGACCGACACCGCCTGTGTCGAACGCCAGTGTGACGCAGACGTGTTATCGGGTGGCGACAAGCCAGAGCGATCAGCGTGCTATCACTGCTGAGTATTTTTGTCCGCCGCTTGTGTTAAAACTGCCCAGTGAAACTATTGATTGTTGTGGGACACAACCTGTTCTTATCTCCCAGTTTTCGACTTCACTTGTGGTTGTTAATTGCATTTTTATCATGTTTCTCTACCTTCTCACGGCGCTCCATTTCCCCTCTTTTTAACCTTCACCTTGAAACCTCAAAATAACTATCGCGTGAGTAGTTTGTACGCGCGACTTGTACCGACATGTGGCAACACCGCACGGTACACTCCTCTCAATAAGTCGGTTAAGTTCCAGCCGTGTAACCGTGTTGCTCCGAGACAAAAGGCGTCCATGTTCGTCTTTATGGTTGTACTGTGTTCCCTCTCAGCCAGTAGAGGTAGTGTATAGTATTTAATTCATTTAAACTGATGTATGTTGTGTATGGAGGCTGTGTGAATGCGAGTTTTGAGTTTCTCACACCGGTGTTGTTAGTCGCCTAAATATTAACGCCGTGCCGTTGGGTAGACAGTTTTACAGGTTTCAGAGGGTCGTAGTGTCTTCGTCTTCATGGTCAAGCAATCCAAGAAGGGTGGTTTTCGCCTCCGTCTCCTTGAGTACTCGCGCAACAGTAGTGTAGCGGCGTTAACCGTGCTATCGGTTTAGGAACACGGTCTTCGTTCACAGTCTCAGATATTGGTAATCTGGACACATAACGTTCAGCCTTAAGATCTCTTTTATCACTTTGAGATTGCGGCGTTAGGTTACATTGAACGTTGTGCAGACAGTAAAAGCCAGATGGCACATCCAGATTGAAGCCAGCAACGCTGGCAGTGGCTAAGTGTACTTGTGAATGGGTCTGTTCTGTTATGGTAATGCTGTCCCTTTGCATGCCACGAAGGCATGTGGGGGGGGGGGGGGGGGAATGAAAGTATAGCTCCACTCCTTCTTAACTTCAACACTGGATGGATGTGAGTGGTCAACGGCATATCCCAGTCGCTTTACCAACAAGGAAAAACCCGCCGCTGCCCACTGAATAGGATAATTACAATTTATGTGACATTCAGACGGCTGTAATTTAAAACGGAACACAAATACCAAAATTCAGACGACGGTAATTCAAAGTGAATGCACCTACTAATATTCAGACGGCTGTAATCCAGAGCCGAAAACAGATACATTCAGACGACTGGAATTCAAAGCCGATCACAAATACATTCAGACGATTGGAATTCGAAGCCGAACGCAAATACCAGCATTCAGACGACTGTAACTGGAAGCCGAACGCACGTGCCAACATTCA
>BLKM01003870.1:0-16263 GCA_013340265.1 Coptotermes formosanus | reverse complement strand
CACACACACACACACACACACACACACACACACACACACACACACACTCACTCACTCACTCACTCACTCACTCACTCACTCACTCACTCACTCACTCACTCACTCACTCGACACATCGGCCCCTGCGACCACCTGGTACTGCAGTCCGGACATTTCATCCTCTAAGCAAACGCTGCATTTCAGATGTTAGGTATACCAATACAGACACAATGTCCCAAAGTTGCTTTATCAAGATGGTACTCGTGTTAATTTCTAGGTAAAGCGGGTATAAATACTCAAATTTTCTTACTCGTCAAATATAACTAGCTACATGCAACGGAGTGCTTTCTGAGCAGCTGCTAGTCCCTCGCCTACTCCAGACACCCCTTCCCTCCCCCATACATGCAGTCCGGCAGTTCATTATTGTGTTCACAATCGACTTCCAATGGGCTATGCTCTCACGCCCCATAAATCCAATGCACATCCCCCCCCCCCCCCCGCTATTTCTTTAAGATCCATTTTAATATTACTCATTCTTATGTCTAGATCTTCCAGGCGTTCTCTTCCTTTCAGATTTTCCAGCATAGATGGCTTATATATTTGTCATATCACATTCACATGAATTATGAATTGGGAAACACAAGGCGCCGATCCCAGTGGCCGCGCGGTCTACGGCGTACGTCTGCGGCCGAACGTTTGCTGGGATCGTGGGTTCGAATCCCATCGGGGGCATGGATGTTTGTCTCTTGTACAGTGTATGTGTTGTCAGGTAGAGATCTCTGCAACAGGCGATCCCTCGTCCAGAGGAGTCCTAACGACTGTAGTGTGTGTTTGAGTGTGATCAAGCGAAAACAAACAACATCGACACCTACTGTGAACAAGTAGGTAGAAGAGGGAAGGACTACGAAACGAAGACGAAAACACGCGGCACCATTTATAAGAACTCTTTCAAATTTTACAGGATCACGATTTCGGGCCACAGAAACTTCCGTAAAGTTCGTTCCTAAAGTAGCCATTTCTAATTCCGTGCGTATCACCTGTCCCATCATAATTCCTTTATCATCAAAGAAACTGTCGCCAAAGGCACAATCGCCCGCAGTTCAGTAATATAATTCACTGTTAATGTCTGTCTATTCAGCAGGAAAGCCCAACGCGTAAAACAATATTTCAACATATGTTTGTCGTACATACGAAAGGGCTTGATTGTGAAACAAAATCGCAACAGACAGCAGAACTAAGAGATTAGAAACAGGCGCCATATTTTGGAATGCAACCACTTCACTTTTAATGACAGCTTTAAGAGAAAGTGATGGCTACTTAGTGACATTATTGAACTGGGCTATTGTTGCAATAAAAATTCTGAAACAATACGCGTTTGAGATGAGTTTGTGGTCACTTAACAGTTATCCTTTATATGTTATTATTTTTAAGGGTTGTAAAACAGAAAAAAAATGTTTTCCTCAGAACAGGCAAAAGGAGTATTCTGTATTTGCGACTCGCAATAACCTCCTCCAAACAAGGGTGAAGTATCTGCGTCCCGTCTTGGCACATGCTGTATGTGTAAATACTGTATTAGCTATCATAAGAATCAGTTACAAAAGTGGAGACAGAACATGGGATAAAGGGCTACACATTAGTAAACTACATAGTCGACCCAAGTTGTTAAACGTCCGTTACGCTCGCCAGTAGGTAATGTGTCTTTAGGCGTTTTCGCAAAACAGTTCGGAAAGCGACAACTAGACTCGTTATATCTGTTCGTCCTTCAGTCCGTCCGTCCGTCCGTCCGTCCGTCCGTCCGTCTTTCTGTCCACACGGAAGAGCGCGACTCCACCGACAGGAATTTCGTAAACTTTCATATTAGGGACTTTTACTAAACTTCGTCGACAAATTCCGATTTTGATTAAAATCACACAAAAATAGCAGACGCTTTTCATGAAGGCTAACGTAACCTTATGAAAACCCTCGTCGTCGTTGTTCTTTGAACGTGGGACGAACTGTGTTCTGTGGGACGTAATATCTGAGGTCGTAGAACATGCCAATCGAGCAAAATCAACATATCGCAGTTTCTGAGATATCCATTGTAACAGATTATAAATATGTTGCTAAGGTACGGCCAAACGACATAATGTTTCTGTGCAAAATGTGAACAGACACATTTCAAATTCTCGCACCTCCGGCGTTTTTTCCTCAAATAGTCACGTATTTAAATACTAAAGACGAGGGCGAAAGCAAAAGTGCTACTACGCCCTGCCGACATTTCCTAACTTCTTTACGTTCTTTTGAGGTTTATAAAATCCTCCAGTACCATTCTACTAGTTCATAAATCTAAGCCCTGTCAGATGACGTTTCTCTCATCTTTGTTTGGTGTAATTCATCCATATAAATAATACAGCATATGTAAGTTTCCCATTACAGTGCAGAGCTGTGAATAAGTTACCATATACTTATAGAACTGAAAATTCACATGTGCCACGCCCTGTAACATTCCGTTCTCCGGCAAGTTCCAGCGATTCCAGTGTACTTCTCCAGTCTCCTCTCTCTCTCTCTCTCTCTCTCTCTCTCTCTCTCTCTCTCTCTCGGCATCTACCGCACGGAGCCCAGCCGGGCGAGGCCAGGCCCCTGGCTAGGGTGGGATTCACAATCGATAGAACGGGACAAAGCATGGGAAACAGATGCTGGGTGGAGATGAGGCGTCGCACCCCTGAATCCTGACAGTCGCAAGGAGGGGATCGGATTAGAGTTAACAAGTCCAGTCACAGCAAAAGATGCATACTGTCTAGTCGTCCCGATTTCGAGTCCCGGTTCAAAAGTTCCAGGCTGTATTTTTTAACGGACAACTTCTGAAAGTCTAACTACTTAACGTGATTTTTATATTTTCCGTACTGTTGTACTAATCAGTCTGTTTTATTGCGCACCTCATAAAGAACACTCTGTAGTTCGAAATGTGTGCGGCTTGCTTCTTCCGCAACGTTCTTTGCAACAAAATTTATATACATACTGTCGTCAACCACAAACAAGTTTCATTAGTTTTGTCAACATACGCTACATATTAGTCAAGAGTACTTGCCCTGTTAGTCAAAAAATTCCCCCTGTTTCATGCAACCCGAAAGTTCAACACCATGTTCACAACAGCACGCAACTGGTTCATGTGCTGAGTCACATGTATCAAATGCACACTCGGCCACTCTACTTTTTAGGTTCCGTTAGAATATCATTTTCCAATCTATGCCCAGGTCTCGCAAGTCGTCTCTATCCCTAAAGTTTTCTAATAAAAATTCTGTGGTCATTTCTCACGTCTTCCATACGCGTCGCAGGCCCCGTATATGATATCCTTCTATTTTACCATGTTCACACTGGTTAGGCGTAGAAATCATGATGTTCTTCGTCACGTAATTTTCTCCAGGCTCCTGTTACTCCACTTAGGCCCAGATACACTCCCCCACGGTCCGTTCCCGAACACACTCAATTTACCTTCTTCCTTTACTACGGGACACTAAGTTTCACATCCACACAGAACAGCAGGAAAAATTATATTTCTGTATATTTTTCTCTTTACATTTTTAACTAGCACGATGGAAGACAACAGGTTTTGACATGAATGGTAGCGAGGATCCGCCTGTATGTAGTACGTAACGAACAGAGGCAAATGTGCTACAGGTGAACTCAATATCTTAGCTGAATAAATATTAAACACGATGTTTAACCTTTTAAAGCCTAGCGGTAACTTTACATACCACCAGGTTTAAAATTAAAAAAATTCTACGTGGTGCCCACATTGCTTTTATGTGTTTTGTACGGATCTCAGAACAAACAGCAACTTTTGCCTTATAAAACATTAAGAGACTGGTTTTTATAACCGAAGTGGAGTGTGTTTACAGCGCGGTACGCATTGAGTTTTTATATAAAACAGATACGCTTCGTCTTTAAAGGGTTAAGGTTTTTTACGACGGGAGAGCTGAGAATTCCAGTCTACTAGGACGTAATTTTCATTCCTGTCACAGAATTTTCTCTTAATAACTCCTGGGCCCACTTAAACATCTCACACGCTGGCCTAGAGACAGCAGTGAACGTTCGGTTGACAAAACAGTGAATATCTGTTACTTACACTTAACGTTATTCAGCCTTCCATTCACTCGTTCGTTCGTCAGTTAATAAGCCTATAAATAAATAACTAACTCCATATATTACGCTCTTTCTTGAAAAGCTGAATTGGGAGTAAAAATTTCTCCGCTTTTTATGAAACCCGCAGGGCTTATTACCTTGTTCGCATGATACCCTACAGCAATGTTTGCCAACGTTTTTCCCATGAAGGAACCCCTAAAATAATTTTTAATATTCCGAGGAACCTCCAACTCTGAAAATGTTCACAGACCACAAAAAATTTATGGCGGGGAAGGCAATTCAATTACTGAAAAATTATTGTCAAGAAAATTTACTTTAAAGAGCTGTTATATATATATATATATATACACACACACACACACACACATACACACACATAAGTCAGCTTATAATAAAAAACAAGCATTTTTTGTATTTCGAGGGTTATTTGAAATTTTTCGCAGTATTTAAAATTCCAAAATTTCTACGTTTTCTTACATATTCCACGACTTGTCGCGGAACCCCTAACGAAGTTCCGCGCAATCATCGTTGGAAAACGCTACCCTATATTGAGCACGAGTACTTCAGTCCACATCCTCGGGCATCACCTACGTAACATCAGTACAGTTCTCAGCTTCGCATCTTCCCCTATTTACGCTGCTCCATCTCTTATGATCATTTCCTTCAACAACAGTCTGTACGCATTCACATTACTTCCATGCGTTCTTTACGTTCCTGATTTTTATGACGCTAATAATGTTTCGCAATTGGCTTATATAAGCAAAAAGTTACAGGACGATATAAATGTTTTCGTGTTAAAATGTAAATTAAAGCTTTCAGTAAATCAAATTCAAATAACATAAAACAATCCTTACTCCGCACAGATGTAAATGTTGCTTTGACACGACACAGGATCTTTCATTAAGGAGACAGACTTTCCGTATTAGGCTACGCTCAGGATGGAATTAAAAGTAAGAACAAATCACGACACAAATCAACCTCCATTACACAAGTGCAGTTTTACTGGCAATTTTTCAGTGTCGATACTTTTACACCAACACTACACCTGCAATCCTTTGATACAATCTTCTACATACATCACCGTCCACCCATCGTCTTCTTCCAGATTACATTCCATTACACAAGCTCGAATTTATAGTCCCTCCATTCTTTTCTTCTTCCTTTCTGGTGGATTTCATTCTGCTCCTTGATCTCTTAATTGAGTTCAACCGACGTCCTCTATCCGGCCATAACCACGCAGTTGCATTTCTTCCATTACATTAATGATATCTTCCTGAGTTGTCATTATACCTGCCTCTTTGTTTTTTTATTTGAACATTTTCCGGTTATTATGTGGCTGAACGTCTCCAATGACAGACTTCCGTTTCCAAGAATCCTTTGAAATTGCCGTTCTTCTGTCAGCATTTGAGGACCGTACAGTTATTTTCATCTGCCCCGCTGATGATCATTGTTAGACTTCACATCAACAACAACAAAAAAATAATAAACGTACGTCTTATACCAGATTCTTGACATGTTTACCTCCACTGCAAGTAATTATGATGCCTCTGATACTTTAATACTACATAAAGGAGTTCATTACTTAGCATATCGTACATAGTCCTTACCTCTTCTTATATCTGCTCGCAGTAGGTGTCGAGGTTGTTTATTTTCACTTGATCACACTCAGACACACACCACACTCGGTATGACTCCTCTAGACGAGGGATCGGCCCGCCGCACAGACCTCTACCTGACAACACACAACACTCACATGAGACAAATATCCATGCCCGCGGTGGGATTCGAACCCACGACCCCAGCAAGCGCTCGGCCGCAGACCTACGCCTTAGACCGCGCGGCCACTGGGATCGGCGATTATTTAGCATATACGTATGGTAAATAAACCTTTCGCCCGTAGCAGCAATAACTACATTTTTATTCTACCATCTACAGCGAACAGTATCAGAACAGGACTGGTTAAAGACAACAACAGCTGTTCTGTTGGGCCGTGTTTGAGAATTTCTCAGGGGTAATAACTCAACGAAGCAGAGTTCTTCTTCGGAAGGTAATAAGCTAATGATTCTTCAAATAGTAAAGAAATTACCAGAATTCTTGAAAGAGGAAGTTTCATAACAGCGTTCACAAGAGCCCGCCACTTGTCCCCTAACCTGAGCCAGACCAATCCAGTCTACGCCCTCCCATCTAATTTCTTGAACAGCCAATTTAATATTACAGAGCCATCTATGCGTATGTCTTCCAAGCGGTCTCCTTTTTCAGGTTTTCTCACCGAAACCCTTCATGAACGTCCTCTCTCCACCATACGTTCTACAGGCTCCGACAACTTGAACCTTCTTGAGCTGACGAATCGAAAAGATATTCGCTGAGGCGCACCAATCATGAAGTTCAATACGCCATTCCATCCAGTCCCCGAGTACCTCGTGCTTCCTAAGCCCAAATATCTTCCTCAGCACACAATTCAGAAGGGCCCTCAACCTATGTACTTCCCTCAATATGAAAGACCAGTTTTCACACCCACATAAAACAATGGCGGAATTAGAGTTGATACATTTTAATCGCTATATTTGTGCATAATCGGTCTATGATACACTTCCGAATATTTAGAACAAAAAATATTTAAGGTTATTCCAGACAGCTACTAACACATATCCCTTGTTTAAGTTTTGGCTAAATTAATTTCAGGTAATTCCAGGCGATTACGTTTTCTAATAACTGCTCTGATTTTCATACTGCTGACAGCCTCACAAGTTGCTATTTTGCTGGCTACCAATTTCTGGTCTGTCAGTCCGTCTGTCACAGTTTTGTTACTTGAGAAGCAGATGTACGTGACTAAATATGTTTTGTCAGTTGTTGCTCATCTGCAGTGACTTGACAAGTCACTTATTGTGTTCCCGTTCCATCTGTTGCTTAGTTTCCGTTAAGTTGTTAAGTTGCTTTGCGCATATCCGTTCCATCTGTTGCTTCGATTCCGACACTTGGTAGCTCACTTGGTGCGCCCGTTCCATCTGTTATTCTGACGCCGTGACTCGACGGCTTATACGTGTGCGTAAACAAATTAGTTTACATAGATCATGTAACTGGCCACCACAAAATAGTTTTCATATGTGCGTATAAATTGTATTTTTGTGTCAGTCCAAAAATTCGTTCCTAGTCGTGATTTCTTCTTGGACTTCTTGACCCTTGAAGATGAGACCGATACGTTGTGCATAAACGTCGGTAAAGGAGTACCATTCGACGCTGCGTAATATCTCAGAAAAATGCAGATCTCAATTCAATACTAGTTTCTCAATATAGGGACCGATACATTGTCCATTAACGTCGGTAAAGGAATACCATTCGACGCTGCGTAATATCTCAGAAGAATGCAGATCTCAATTCAATACTAGTTTCTCAATATAGGGACCGATACGTTGTCCATTAACGTCGGTAAAGGAATACCATTCGACGCTGCGTAATATCTCAGAAGAATGCAGATCTCAATTCAATACCAGTTTCTCAATATAGGGTCACTATTTAAATTATTTGAAAACAGGACTGAACCCAATAAAGGCCTTGAGAATTGGTAGAAATTCAACATACTCTAAGCTAAACAACACCATTAGCATGAATCAGCAGCCTACAGTACTAACACCCACAAGACATAACGTCGTCCAACACAACATACGTAATATTAATTAATTAATTAATTAATTACTGTTGCATTTCCTTGGTGTTATGTGGTCTGTTAGTAAGCTAACTCTATCCGATATACACGTATGTGTGTGCTGTCAATATGTACACACAGTGTAGCTAACCCATCCTTTATGAGACTTCTTGTTAATTGCCTGATATCCCCACCCCCCACCCCCACCCCCACCCCGGGCGTACCAGATACAGACGGCTGACTTCCAGACGGGCTCCAGATTGCTCTAGCTTTGTCGCCCTCAGATTGATTCCGCTTCAGAGCCTTACAGAGGAAGAGAAAAGGGGGAAGCAGAGATGCTTCGAATGGAGAGAAGATAAGCCAGGGATATAGACAAAGCAATTGTGAGCGACGCAACATCGACCTGGACATAACCAAGATAATACGAAATCGAATGTATACTACTGTGTGTTATTTTATTGCGTGATTTTAAGTAGAGTAAAAACATCCACTATTCTCAAACTGTAAATTCTATATTTACGTTCAAATGTGACTAACATTTTTAACCCTTTAAAGACGAAGCGTATCTGTTTTATGTAAGGACTCAGTGCGTACCGCGCTGTAAACACTCTCCACTTCGGTTATAAAAACCAGTCTCTTAATGTTTTATAAGGCAAAAGTTGCTGTTTGTTCTGAGATCCGTACAAAACACATAAACGCAATGTGGACACCACGTAGAATTTTTTAATGTTAAACCTGGTGGTACGTAAAGTTACTGCTAGGCTTTAAAGGGTTAAGTCATTCGTCTATTTCTAACTTCAATTTAATAGCTACACTTTTACCTAGCATAAATATAGAAGTCTGAAACGGGACGCAGAACAGTGTGTCCCAGAAAAGCGCAAAACCAAGTTCTTTACTACGTCGGAATTCCGATTTTATGTTCTAACGCTTGTCAAGAAGGCAATTTCGACGCCGAAGGATTGCCATCTGTTTCCACCGCTGAAGCCAAATCTTGACCGCCACAGACTTAAAGCAGCTCGCGAGGTGGAAATAGCTGTGACACGATGGCTAGTAAGGCAGGCCACGGACTTTTATCTACAGGGAATAGGAAAGCTCGTTCCACGACATGACAAATGTCCCAGTTGTGTGGGGACTACGTGAACAAGGAGTGGGATAACTAACTAACTAACTCCATGGAGCAGAGACCTTCTTGAGAAGCTAACAGTTTCTCAGCTAGTCAAGAAATTCCCCGCATTTTATGGAACCCGAAGGTTCATTACCGCATTCACAAGAGCCCGCCACCTGTCCCTATCCTGAGCCAGCTCAATCCAGTTCATGCCCCCCCCATCCCACTTCCCGAAGATCCATCTTAATATTATCCTCCCATCCACGCCTGGGTCTAGGAGTGGGATAACATTACAATTAAATGTAAAGTCTATTTAGCAGACCTGTAATGACGAACACCAAGTATTCGTATTTAAATTTACTTAACGACCTGCCCTCGTACGTATGTCGCATTTCTATTTGTTTACTACTGCTACTGCTTTTCAACATACTGCTGTAACAAGTAGTCTATATGAGAACACTTCTGTATGTAGCCTCTGAGAATGCGTATAATTCGTTTTACGAATCAGCGTGTCGAGTTGAACGCATAAATAAAAGTTGTAATTTCATTAAGCATAGCCCTTCTTGATAAGGTGATACTTCGTCAGCTAGTCAGAAAGGTACCCGCACTTCATGGAATCTCAAGATCCATTACCGCGTCCGTGGGTTCCCGTCGCTTGTCCCAATCCTGAGGCAGATTACTCCTTTGTATAAAATTATTTAATTTCGCAATAAAACTTTATAAGGCCCAGTGGGTGTATTATATATTACCACACTTAATATCACAAAATTCTACATTCTATATGGACAGAGTACGTCCCCGCGCTTTCAAGGCTCCCAAAACAAACAGTGATTATTTCCGCCTACGGCATCAACTAACTACGTTTTAAAAGCGAGAAGCGGTGTGTTTACTCTGCGGTATGAGCTGAATCTTTAAATATAACTTAGGCTGAGCGCCAGCTGCTGGCCGGACAGACCCTACTTCCATCTCGGAAAAAAATGCATGTGGGTTTATGGCAAACAAAGTGGCGATCGGGCAAGTTTCTCTCCGAGTACTTCAGTTTTCCCGTCAGTATAATTTCACCATTCCACCGAAGCGCCATACGTATTTTCATCTTTACAGGACTCATATCAAAAGCACAACAGATCGAATTGGGAACCGTCAAGGAAAGTGCCCTTATACGGATGTCAGACTGCATTAGACGGAAAGTACATTCACTTTTGCTTTTAGGCGCGATGGCAAAATTGCAAAAAGCGACTGTTAGCTTCGTCATGTCTGTCGTCCGTCCGTCCGTCCGTCTGTCCGCATGGAACAACTCAGCTCCCACTTGACGGATTTTCATGAAATTTGATATTTCAGTGTTTTTCGAAAATCTGTCACGAAAATTTAAGTTTCATTAAAATCTGACAAGAACAAAGGGTACTTTCCAAGAAGATATATGTACCTTTTACAACATATCCCCGAATTCTTCGTAAAATAAGAAATTCTTCAGACACAAGCTTAGAGAAAATTAAAACGCATACTTTATTTTCAAAACTATTGGCCAAAAATCGTGCCGTCTGTGAAAGACTGGGAAAAAAATATGTTACAGTCAGACAGGCCACAGATGACAATATAATATGGTGCATGTGCAGTGCATGCTGGATAACTAAGGCTACAGACACAACCAGAATATGTAATATTTATTGCTTTTCTACGGTAAAAATGGTTAAGCGAACGCGCCTCAATGTTACGTTATACGTAGACTGTCTGTCTTGTTTGGACTTTGTGTGGATACATGAAAATCTGTCTTGCTCTGGTGTACAAAATATTAACTTCATAAACAAATACAATTAAATAAATACCATTCATCAAGCTCTGATAAGGTGTCACGTGCAACAAAACTGCGTCTGAAATGTTGACTGGGTACCTAAAGGTGATTCATTAAGTTTCCTTTATAAATCCTGAACTTCGTAAGTACATGACGTTTCAACAAAATCTGATGCACGAATATGTAATTTTATCCTTACATGACAACGTGACTATCCTCGGTGTATACACCTTTAATTTCAAGTCAACAATTCTTCACTGAGTTTCAGTAAACAAAGTGTTAATTAAACTGTGTTTAATTAAGCTTTTGTGTATTACCAGTACGGGAAGAAACATAGGCGACTACACGAGTTCTACAAATCAGTGTCCCTGCCAGAACTTTCCCTCTCTTCTCCCTTAAAAACGATGGTTTGCTCTGCTCTATAAATTCTGGCTAAGATAATTCGGTCGTTAAATTTACAGGCCCTAAGCCGGGCATTGGACTGTCTCATGGTTCCACCCAGACTCTAAATCAAAGAATATCCATGACCATTTCTCCGTTAATGAACCACCCACAACGTGAAGCGAACCGCTCATTTTCATCTGGAAGTCGAGGTCCGAAATGTCTGGCACAGCATGTGTGCCTACACACACCTTAACGTTTTAAAGCCTAGCGGTAACTTTACACACAACCAGGTTTAACATTAAAAAATTCTACGTGGTGCCCACATTGCGTTTATGTGTTTTGTACGGATCTCAGAACAAACAGCAACTTTTGCCTTATAAAACATTAAGAGACTGGTTTTTATAACCGAATTGGAGAGTGTTTACAGCGCGGTAAGCACTGAGTCCTTATATAAAACAGACTCGCTTCGTCTTTAAAGGGTTAAATACCACACACTGAAAGCGTATGATGGAATGGAGATATTACTCTACGCATTCTAGACTTCAGCACCAAACGATGAAAAGCGACAGCTTCACGCCCAGACAGCTACACTTTCGGCAAAAAGCCCCCCAGTGCCCATTTGGAAGGAGATGGGGTGAGCCGTACAAAAGAGAAAAACCGCTGTTCGCGGTGAGAATTGAAGTCTAATTCTCTGCTGTTCGGCATGTAACCTATCCACTAAACTGAGTGAGCTATCTTAAAACTAGAAAAGGAATGGGTGTTGTGTCAGGCGATGGACGGGAATGGCGAACACGTATGGTAATATCCAAAATCAAATGAGATGCCAAAGTAACGAAGCTCAAGGAAGGCAGCAAGGGTACACTTTCTTTCTGGCGACGTGTAAGTGGGTGCATTTTACCAAAACTAGGCCCATAAATTCTTCCCAGAAGCCTTTTTCCCATTTAATCAAACTTCTGTTAACGACTCATTAACAAAAGCTAAACAACTGATGAGATTTATATTATGAAAATACCTTTATCATCCGGCATTTTTATGCATATACCAATGCTCACAGGCTTGTTCAGTTCTTGACTACTTTTAAAGTAACTGCTACTACGAACAATGGGAAACTAACTGAAGATAACAACCTTCTGTAACGCAGATGTGTTTTTTGGTACGTAAGCACCACCAAACTTTCGGAGAAGCATGTTGTCCCCATCTTCTGCCATTATCAACATCTTCTTGGCTTTTTACTTATAAAAAACTATATGGCGACAAAAATTACAGATCACAGTTCAGCAACAAGAAGCATCGCCAATGCATTACTTAGAATATGTCAGAGCAAGAACCACACAGTGTCTGTAATGACGTACGTAAATACGCCCACACGTGGGAACACAGTCTTAATATTTTTTTAGTGGTGAAGGGCCCCGCAGCAGACGCTACGGACGCACCGCAACCTTGAGGCTTCTTGTGCAACCCTGTTATGAAGGTGACGATGATGATTATTATTTTTCGTCCCTTTCCTAGTAATGGAGCACCGGTGGAATGAAATTGACAGGGGAAAACCGAAATAATCGGGGAAAAACCTGTCCCAGTGCCACTTTGTCCACCACAAATCCCACATCGACTGACCAGGGTCGAACCCGCGCCTCCGCAGTGGGAGGCCGGCGGCTAACCGCCTGAGCCATGGCACGGCGCAAGTCTTATATTTGTACAGATTTTCTTGTGTTTACGAAAATCAAAGATGACTGTGAAAATATTTTTAGCCTTGTATACTGATGCCCCTGGTCTTTCATCACAGAATGTCAATTATGTTCTCCAACTGAATCCACTCTCTAAACTTACAGTTCTATTACTAAAAACATCCTCGTGTTTGACAACGTAAAAGTAGTTTAAATATGTAATTAGTAGTGAGCAAGCAGAACCCATACCGAAAGACAAAGATGCTGCCCACACGCGTGTTTAAACGCGTTTGATATACAATTTTACGTGCTAAGTAGCGTTCTAACAGTTTCACTAGGCGCGTTTGTAAAATTACGAAAAGCCAGCATGAGCTTCGTCATGTTCGTCCGTCCGCCTGTCCGTCGGCATGGAACAACTCAGCTTCCACTAAACGGATTTTCACATTTGATAATTCAGTATTTTTCCAAAACCTGTCGAGAAGACTCAACTTTCATTAAAATCTGACAAGAATAGCGGCCATTTTACATGAAGAAGTATGTACATTAATGATAATATCTCGTTGAATTCTTCTTAGAATGAGAAATATTATACACAAAAGTTGCAGAGAAAATCAAAACACGCATTTTATGTTAGACAATTTTTTTTCGAAAATCGTGTTCATAAGGTAATGTAAAAAATATACAGCCGGGATAGGCCACAGATGGCAATATCATACGGCGCATGCGCTTTGCATGCTGAATAACTAACGCTACAAACACGCACAGTATGTAATATTTCTTTATTTTGCAAGGCAAAAATGGTTACGCGAACGCGCCTCAACCTGTCTTGTCTTTATTGGTAGAACCACAAAGATAAACCTTTTTCCTCTTCGCTTGAATCTAAACAAATGTCCTTTCTTACACAGTTGTCATGATAAGGAATGGCGAATTCGTAGCACGTCCCCTTTACATGCCTGCAATATAGATTTTTGTTTCTTCTGGTTTTTTATGCGACAGCTCTATATTTATGCTTTCATTCGAGAGTCTAATAGCATCAAGGTTCATAAAGAAGCCCAAAACAAAACAGATACATTATTTCAGATCACGTACGTGCAGAATCAAGAGATGAACAAAGTAAGAATAAGAAGTGGTATCTCTTCACAAGAATATCAATAAATGGCAGTTCTGTATAAACCCCTTTCTTCATATCGTTAAATAATTTCCAGGAAGATACCATTATAATTTGTGTATGGTACCGTAACGAGCTTCTTCTCATATACTTAATGCCTCTGCTTCATATAAAGAAAATACATATTTATGGCAAAATAATTGTGGGCCTAATAATGTCAATTTACTCATCATCTAAATATAACGAACGACAGAGACAGAATATAATATATACAGTACCATAACATTAATACCAAAAGCAGAAAAATGGGGATATTTTAATCAAAATGCACCTGCTCCACCCATAAGAGGACTGATACAGTTACATGAACAAAGTAACCCCATTAGACCCATCATTAATTGGCAGAATGCTCCAGCTTACAGATTAGTTAATTCATTACAGAGACACTAAAGAAATACGTGCCTCTTCCCTGTTCTTTTAACATAAAAAATAAAATTCGACTATTACAAGATATTTAAGAAAAATCCCCAAATACCGTATGAAAACACACTGAATATTCAAAATCCCATGATAACATCCTTTCACGCGCATGTCGTTGTAATTGTTGATTTTGCACCAAATCAAAAGGCTGCCACTGAGGCACACACATTCTAATGTACACGATAACTGGCAGGCAGAATCGGTTTAAAATTCCAATACCCAGCCGTAATCTTAAAATCAATAATCAGCCAAAATTTGGCTGCAATCTTCGAATAAGTTTATGGTATTCGTGGTGTGTTAAATTCTTTGGCTACAATATTTGTCACTTGTCGCGTACCTTATAGTAACATAATACATAAATATGCTGCCAGGCAACTGATTACAGCCAGGCAGTATAATTTTACTGGGTTACTGTACATTACACGACAAATAACAGGTATTATAAAAAACAGGATTTCAATGTTATCTGTGTACACGTTTTAAGACTACAGCCCAATTTTGGTTAATTACATATTTAACACTAACGTTAGATATTAGTACTTTAAATCAACTGTAAACGTCAGTCTTTATAGCAGAGTAATAAGGCGCCCTTAAGAACGAAGTTTGGTGTCTAAAATATCGGCCACTAATAACTTGTAAATACGTGAAAGAATTTTACTGGACAGCTTTAAACTGGTACTTCTATTTTACCTACGACATCTTTATTAAAAGGAGAAGAAGAAAAATAATAAGAACTGCACTATTTCTTCCACCTACATTCTAAACATAGTGGGAATTCATGAGTCGACACAACATTCAAGATATTATCGTTCCACTATGGCATACACAACAACAACAACAAAAACAACAACCAGAACAATAACAATACCGAACATCGGTTTAAATCCCAGTTGTAATATAATGGTCCAAGGGTAGTGACTGTAAAGAAAACTGGCAGTTTTTAAGGGTCAGTGGCATTACATCCAGCGTTATATTAGTGCGTTTCCCAAACCGTAACCATAACAACCCTGCATGAAGCCCGAGGCTCAGAGCAACGTGTGAACACATTAATCCCAGTCTCCACCCGGTTACCTCTCGCACGAGACAAGGAAATTAGGACACAAGGGGCTTGGCTCCACTTGACCGACTGCGCCACTGGATATCTGCAATTACCGTCCGCCGGGCTCGTGAGTCAAGTAAGTACTGCCCGGTTTGTGAGTTTATTAACAAATAACTGCAGTCTAATGAATAACAAAAATTTTAACTTAAAAATGAACAAAAAGGACGAAAGGTTAAAATCTTAACGCCTCCCAAACCCGGCTGCTTTATTCTCGGGTAAAGAGTGCACAGTACCCCTTAGACTCAGGGCCAATTGGGCACCACAGCCGTGATAAAAATGAAGAGAAAAATGTCTTACCCTTGCTAGGAATCGAATCGCTATTCTTCCGTCGTCCAGCTCATGCCCTAGATATTATCACCAGAGTATACATGTATGCACTTTATACAGGGGATATAAATACCTATATTAAAGATACAGCCATAATTTCTTTCCAATTTCCCAAAATTATCAGTTCCAAAATTTCGAACACTTATCCTTAGTCTGCAGATTTATAAGGTTCACGTTCCATAACCACACTTTCTTAGCGCAAACTTTTATAATGTTAAACGTTATTACAAAGTGTACCAATGTAAAATTATTACATAAAAATCGAGAAGCAGACGACCGTGACGTATTGCAGCACGTGTCCCGGCATTCGGGTACAGGAAGGAAATCCCTGTCATGAAAGTTGGTAAGCAGGCCACTGCCTGAAACTTACTTCCTCATAATACTACAGATTAACCGCTACACTAACTTGCTCCTTATTAATTCCTACCACGAAATTTGTAAATCTTAAGTCATGTTACACTCACAGTCGGTACAGACGGGCGGGACGTTTCGGGGTTCCAACCTTGGCGGGGGCAAGAGTTTTTACTCCTCTCCACTAAGGTCCAGGCCGGACCTGTGGCCCG
>BLKM01003861.1:0-22167 GCA_013340265.1 Coptotermes formosanus | reverse complement strand
TACATACATACATACATACATACATACATACATACATACATACATACGTACATACGTACATACATACATACATACATACATACGTACGTACGTAATACATACATACATACATACATACATACGTACATACGTACATACATACATACATACATACATACATACATACGTACATACGTACATACATACATACATACATACATACGTACATACATACATACATACATACATACGTACGTACATACATACGTACATACATACATACATACATACATACATACATACATACATACATACATACATACATACATACGTACGTACTTACATATACTTTCACATTTCGTAAGTCCAAGATTTATACAGTGGACATGAAACTGTTCATAACAAGGCACAGACAACACAACACAGAAACTATAACAAGACAATACAACAATACAACAGAAATGCTCCATAAAGCAACACTGTAAATTAGTTGTTCACTGTATGTTCCAAGAATTCAGCAACCGTATAAAATGAATTAGTCATGAGATATGAAAGCAGGTTATTTTTGAAACGAACTCTATCATTTCTAAGACTTTGAATGGTCCCAGGCAAGCTATTAAATAACCTAATACTAGAAAAAGTGGTGCCCTTCTGGAAAACAGAAAGATTTGAAGTTGATAAGTAGAGTTGATATTTGCTTCTAGCATTCAGGCCACGAACTTCTAAACCTGAACGAAAGTTATTTTGATTATCTATCACAAACAACATCAAAGACAGAATATATTCACATGACAATGGTAAAATATCCAGTTTTCTAAAAAGACCTCTACATGAGTCTGTAGGTCCCACTCCAGGTATAATCCTTATTACTTTCTTTGTAATTTAAAAACTCTGGAAATATTAGTCGAATTGCCCCAAAAGATAATTCCATACTGGATGATAGAATGAAAGTAACAGAAGTACTGCGCGGTACGGGCTGAGTCTTTATATATAATTACAAATTCAATATAAAAGTAGTGAACTCCCAACATAAAGTATTTTCTTAACCGATGTAGCACTTTATTTTCGTACAGGTTCATGAAACTCATAAAAAATATCATGTCGGTGTTATTTCATATATTGTTTATAAATTATCTGCATATTTAGCGCGATCGCAACTTACAGATGCATAAATCCGCCTATTAGATTCGGCGTCTATGTCCGTCTGTAATAACCACAGAATCGCTGAACGGATTTTCTTGAAATATGATATGTGAGAAGTTTGTCGGCACATTTTTGGTTAAAATCGAGGGGGAGGGAATAACGAACGCAGGATTTATGTTTCCCAACTGGGTGTTGCTGATGATTCAAGTAATCTTCTCGATGAAAGCAATACGATATTTCGAAGCGTCGGAAAATATAGCCCCAACATACACGGCGACATCCCAGAAGCTGTGAATCTCCAACAGCGGGTAGTTCACATGAAGACCTTCAGAAGCAGCTGCGGGCAACTCTGTAAATGCTGATCGGAGCAAAGGATATTTCAGACAAAAACTTGCACATAAGAACGAAGTACGTGTTTTATGTCCCTACTCTTCCTTTCCTTGCGCCGTGAGGATTTGTAAACACGACACAAAGTTTCCCGAAACACTGTTTTGTGATTTTTGGAACATTATTTGATGGACAAAGTCAAGTGGGTGCGCCGCCCTGAAAGGCGTCGTGTTTCTGGATCAGTTGTCGCCGGTAAACTGAGCGAGCGGGCAGCAGAACACCGCGTGTACGTCGTCATGATCTCAAAGTGATTTTGAATTAAACCGCGTGCATAATGAGCCGGGCGCCGCCGCTGTACCGTGCACATTACAACCTTCCTCTACCAACTGAAGCCAAGATATGATCGAAACTTTAAGGATGAAGGCTGGGTAGGATATGATGAAAGTCGACGCCTTCTGGTCACTGGTCACCCTGTCTGCAGTCGTCTTTATCGGTAAGCCCTGGGTAGGGGTGCACGCCTGTATCACGCACGACCTGAGCATCATGGCAGACCACTTGAAGCGCAGCACGAACAGCATGTCAGTGGGGGGCACACTGTCTTATCACGGTGCAGTGAGTCCGCGAAGAATTACAAAAATGCATGTGTTAGGGTCGCCATATCCTTGCGTCTGATTACGTGTCACAGTTCTAGAATAACATCAGATTTTTTGGTGACATTTGTTACTGCGGTTTTTTATTAAGGCGTTTCGACAAGCCTCATGTTTTGTTAAAATCGGGAAACAATTACGTACACTTTACAGCAGCGTGCTGCTGACGGTATCTTAAATTATCTCCAAAGCCGTAAGGAACACAAGGGGTTTCAGTTTTCTCTACAACTTGTGTCAAGCGTTTTTCTCTCCGACAAATATTTTAGCCAATTCTGCTCACGTCGCGCTCACAAATGCGTGCGGGTCCTCATGTCAGGTGTCCGGTATTTTTGTTCGTTAGTAATAAGAACTGAAACTTACTGACAAGTTTCAGTAAAACTCTCCAGTTACAAGTTTCATGAAAGCCAGTTTAGCTGTCCGCGAGTTCTTAAATACGTATCGGCATACAAACAGACAAACACTGCCGAGTTAGAGTTTGTACTGCTGCAACTTGCATTGCAAAGCAGCAACACTGGAACAAGAGGTGCCGGGCTGTGAGTCGGATTGGTGTCACAAGAAGGTTAGTGGGCCTACGTCGGGTAAGGAAGAGACCAGGATTGAATCTCGGCCAATTCCAGGGGTGCACCCAAGCGGGGGAGGGCGGGTGCTGCTGTAATGCAACCCCCCAAAACCCCAAAAGACCAAAATTTAAAAAGCACAAATTTTGTAAATATTATGGTATCAAAAGTTTTACGTGATTTACCCTTCAGCCGAAATCAGTCACTGCAGTCGGCTGATGATCAGTACATTATAATTTTGAAAAATAAGTTAATAAAATTTAAAAAAAACCAGAAGACAGGACACTGTGATTGAGTCACGGAACGTGTAGTTATACTCGTATGTATATACATGCAGTTGCAAACGGCGTTATGTTGTGCTTACAGCGTGATTTTTGTAACAATTTTTAAAACCAAACATAAATTATATGTAGCTTCAAGGTCAGCCCCCCCCCCCCCCCCGCCAAAGGAAAAATTATGGTTGCGCACTTGGTCTGTTCATTTCTTTTGTTTCTGTCCGTAGTTCGTTCTGGGGGAGGTCACTTCTTTTTGATCGCCCCAGCCTACATAATTCGACACGCCATGACCCGTGTAGTTAACACAGCGTCGTTAAACAACCTACTAGCGAATCAGATGGAAGTATTTTGGCAACTTAATGAACATTCTGCTCATATGTGATGCAACCAGCATTCCGTGCAGTGAGGTCACGCGGCGGCGCAGTTGGTTTGTGCGCTGCGCTACAAGCCGGCAGGTCGCGGGTTCGATTCCCGATAGTGCCATTGGAATATTTCATTGACACAATCCCTCCGGCCGCACTATGGCCCTGCGGTCGACTCAGCCTCTAGCAGAAATGAGTACCAGGACTAGTTCCTGGGGGGTAAAGGCGGACGGTGCGTAGGGCTGACAATCCTGCCACCTTCATGTGCCGATTGTCTAGAAATCTCGCAGCCTCAACCTGCTGGAACACTAGAGGCCTCTCCCGGCCTGTACAGGGATTGCTTTAATTTGCCTCTTCCGTGCAACAGACTAATTGTAGCCTGCGGCACTTAAAATTGCACAGTCAATAGCAAATAAGTGACGAGTGATCATTTGATATTCAGTTGTGTAAGTGTAAATACTGTATAATGCTGCTTTCTCTGCGTCGGGCTGATCGCTGGTCCAGAGGAGCCTTACCGAGAGTGGTGTGTCTGAGTGTGATTGTGAAACCTCGATAATTAGGCGGCCCTGGCCCACTAGGGGCTGTCGCGCTATGACGGGGGGGAGGTTAAATTCTGCCGACAGAGACCTTTTTCCATTGAGCGGTCAGCAAGTATCTTAAATCCGTTAGTGAGGAAGTAAATGGAAGTTTAGTCACTAAGTCAGAAAACAGGTGACGTCAGTTAACAAGTAGATACGAGAATATGTGAAGCCAGTTACTAAGCAATTCAACCAGTCAGTGGGATGAGCTGCAGATGCGCTAGATTATTAGTAAGTAAGGCGCGTATTTAGTCACTGAGGGAAGACACGCCATCAGTCGTTAAGTGACATGGTCGAGCAGTTTAATGGGGGAGTCCACTGGTTTTCCACAGATGTACAGACACCTCAACATTCTATGCGTCAGCAGGGTGACGTTAAGCAAGACCCACAAATATTAGGCGCCACTGTACAATATTTAGTCACCCTGGTGACCAGTCGCCCGGGATATGCACACCCCGAGTTATACGCTTCTGTGTTCTCTATCGTCTCTTGATTCTTGGCTAGGTCGATCGGACACTGACGTTTGAGTATTTTTTAATGAAAAGATGGAGATGTTATAAATTACACAGCGAAGACGTTCAGAGCAAGTTGCAACGGTGGCTGGGTTTTTGTCGTTCATACAGACGCTTCAAGAATCATAGGGACCAGTATTCCAGGGCGACTGGAAAAGGGACTTCTGTGAAATATGAGGTCCTGACAGCGGTGTTAATGAAGGTTCAAGTCGTTTGCAGTGTGACGCCGTGTTTACTGGTAAATACCGACATTTCCGTGGAGCAGAAGTGTCTCAGTATTCGAGGTAAAGTAATCCAACAAGACAGCACTTCTCCGAAACGTCGGCAACAACCAGCCGACACGGCGTTACGTACCTGAAGACTGAAATCTTGAAGCAGACTTCTGTTTAACGTTACACGTCTTTGCCATAACCTGTGGACCCACGTGGACATACTGACACATTGGCAGCTGCCTACCAAACTGAACGGCTTCACGTCACGGAGTCCACAAACTTGTTACTTACCGCTTTGCTGACCTCAGATCTCAGAGGATCATGTGAATATTGCAGGCGCTGACAGTCTGCAGGGTGTCCAGTTGGTATTCCCACCGGTAGTTCGACTGGGTGGTGAGGCCACCCTCCCGTGCCGCTATGGCCTGGAGGGAGAGTCTCTGTACTCCGTCAAGTGGTACAGGGGCCACCACCAGTTCTACCGCTACATGCCAAAGGAATCACCACCTGGCCGCGCCTTTCCTTTCGAGGGAATGCTGGCGGGTGTAAGTGAAACAGGGGTTGTGCAAATGAAACCCGTCCGGTTATTGCTCGGGGGGAGGAGAAGGGGCCACTGAAATATTCCCCATGGTCAAAGAGGCAAACAGCCCATTGACACACCCGTCGACGACCCCCTTTACCATAGGCGTAACTTGGGGGGGGGGGCAAATGCTCCCCAATATTTTTCAACCCGGGATTTTTTGGCTACTGGATTGAATAATGGCAAATAAGAAACAGACAGGAAGAAGAAAATGAAAAACTTGCGTTTTATGGGACAAATTTGCTCCTCTTTCAAATTTGACTCCTTTGTAAAATAAAGTTGCTAAAACCCATGATCAGTTTTGCCCCCCGGTTGTTATTAGCCAATTACGCTGACGCCCTTTGCAACAACCCCCCTGGGATGATGCCGGAGCCGCTGTATCAGCCCGGCCTTGTCGCAGCGCTGCGAACTGTATTCGTTTCAACTGCCTGTTTTTAATGAAGAAAGGTAAAGTTCACCTGTAACATTCCGTGACGGGACAGAGGGGGAGAAGTACAGCTGTACTCCTTCTTTAACCTTGGTGCTAATAGGGGTGGGTGGTCAACACTACGTCCCGGCCAATTTAGCCCCGGGAATGACCCGGTTCCCATTGTATAGGAAGCTGGGTGGGCCGCAGGGTCGGTCTGGACGTGTGAGAAAATGTAGCCGTCACTGGGGTTCGACCCCCGGACCGCCCAGCCCTCAGCATAGGCGCTGTGCCGGCTGCGCCACCCGGCCCACCTTTATTTATTGCAGCACAAGTGAGTGTTGAAATTACTTACGGCAATTTGAGTTGGGAATTTTGTTTATTGAACCACACACAGTATTTTTACGACGTTGTTAATGGCCCAGACTCGTGACGATGAATGAGTCGAGAATTGGAAAGGATTTGGATGGATGCTGATAAACCTACGTGGAATTTAAGAACACCCAGTATTCAGTCCAGGGTTTGAATCGGGCACCAAATTGATGGGTCAGGCCCTGGGGTCAACCGAGCCCCTAACAGAAATGTGTACCAGGAATATTTCCTGGGTGGTAAAGGCGGCCGGTGCGTAGTCTGACAATCTTACCACCCTCGTGTGCCGATTGGCTTTAAGTCTGGGAGCCTCAGCCTCCTGGAACACGCTGGGCCTGTCCAGGCGTGTAACAGGATAGCAGTTTTTATGCCGCTGGCAAGTTATTTGAGGCTAGAGAATATGGGTAGAGGCTTTCAGCTTCAGTTAAGCCAAGACGCTTAATGTCCTCCACTCCCCCTACCGCCATCTAGACCCAGTTTCAGTTAGCTGTTGCTAGCCATATAAACTGCCTTAGATTTAAACCCACAACTCTGCAGTAAGAAACCTGCGAATAATTGGATTTCAGCGGACTGAACTTTAGTGACAGAGACCGCGAGGCGTATCCACTGCCCAAACGCTGTGACATAACTTTCCTGTGTTTAGCGTTTCTGAGTGGTGTTAAAAAAGTTCGAGTTTCAAAACCCGGCCAGGACACCCGCTATCCTGACTGAGGGTTTTCGTGGTTTTACACAGCTTCTCCCGAAAAATATTTGGTTAACACCTCAAAATAGGCTATATATTCTTAACTACCTTCATTTAATTCGACTCAGTCTGTAACAGACATGAGTACGAAGAATATTTGTTGGGGGGTAAAGGCGGCCGGTGCGTAGGGCTGATAACCTTACCACCTTCATGTGCCGACCATCTTGAAATCTGGGAGCCTCAGCCTCCTGGACTCCTCTGGGCCTGTCCAGGCCTGTAAGGGGATTCATTTACCTCCATTTGATAAACTATATACCTATGCCTTTAGAATCCGGTGGTAACTGTTACGGCAAATAGGATGATGTGTTGATGGATAGTGAACAGTCTGGGATTGGGCAGAAGCAGGTGTGGCATATAGGCCTACTGGAGTATCGTAAAAGAAACACTTTTATGGGTGGAGATGACAGTGTGTCCATGTGCCAAATCCGCCTAATCAGCATGTTTGTGTCACAGATGTCGTCATCAAATGCAAACCAGGTATCTCTGAAAAATATATCACTCCATCTGTCCGGAAAATTCCGCTGTGAAGTGTCAACTGATGCCGCCCTGTTCACCACCAAGTGTTCTGAAGATGAACTCGCTGTCCTCGGAAAGCCGAACTGAATTCTTTACCATAGATGGTAACTTCCGTAAAACTCGGTAAATGGCTGCACCTACTTCTATGAGTTGAAGTATGTGGATTAGTTAAAAGTAACACACGCACGCACGCATGCACACACACACACATACACACTGAAAATTTATGAGAGAGATTGAAGGATACACTGAAGAAATAAGAAACGAACCAAAACAGTCTGGGTGGACTAAAGACCAAATCTGACATTGATAAAGAGGTTTGATGCTGCATAAGCCTGGTATGGGCACTTAGCTGGACTAGGTTCACATGCTGTTACAGGCATGTTTGCCGCATCACTCTGTATAATCATACACTAATAATTGGGTCTTCGCAGAGTTCCCGGATTCCCGACCTGTGATGACAGTGGTGAGCACAAGCTACAGGATGGGTGAGCTGCTGACAGTGGAGTGCGCATCTCAGCCATCACTGTCACCACCAGCTCTCACATTCTGTGTCAATAACCGTGCAGTCAGCAAACTCACTGTCATGGAGAGACGTCAACATTTGGTAGGAATGGAGGGGAATGCACAATTAACATTATAACCTTGTGACTGACTGAATTATACGGACATATTTAATAACAGAAAGAAATGGCCATCAACACAACTAGTAAGGGTTATATTTTTAAATTTGTAACGCGTTTCAACCTCAGAGGGACAACTTCTGGCCAGTAGTATAAAATACACAAAAGGAATCGCGCAGAGCTTTATTAAGTTATGAATTGAGATCTCAGATTTACAGTTACATAAAATACATGTTATATTAAATTGTAAAATTGAAGGTTCAGTTAAAAACTTAATACAATTGTACAAAATTTCTTTTATGTATTTTACACTGCTGGCCTGAAGCTGACCTTCTGAGGTCGAAAAAACTTGCGAAATTAATCATAAAACACTTACTATTTGTGTTGACGGCAGTTTATTGTCTTGTTATGATGTATAACACAATGGAATGACAAACATAAAAATCGTATTTCTAACATAAGGATACATAGAACACGCACAGTACCATATGGTTTGTTGGAAAGTTAATGTGCTGCAGTGGGCCAGTCTGAGAGTGATGTCAGGTCAGCTTTGTCCACCCCTGTTCTGGTAACTGCTGGAGTGGCTCATCCTCAGTCCTTCTAGCTTACTATGCTATATCTAACGTAGTTTATCTACTGAAATTAGATGTCTGTTGGTGCAAAAAGTACTAAAATATAACATATAATCAATACAATGTATCTATGTGTATCAGATGTGTTTGGTTCTCATATTTTGTGCACAGTGCAGGAGACACTAGTGTGCCTGTCACTGACCGACCAAGCCCAAGGGCTCTGTTGTCACTACAGTCATTCTTTCATTATTTTAATTGTTTTGTGCTGAATTAACTGGCTGTGCAAAGGAGATGGTATATTTACAGTCAAACCTTGTTATAATGACATAGATTTATACGACACCTTGCCTATAGCGTCGTACAGTCTGTGGTACCAGTTAATTCATTGCTGTTAACCGCTACATTATACTTCTCTGTTATAACTAGGTTCGAGTGTATTTTCAAAATACCAGTACATCTGATGTCAGTTTAGGCAGCTGTAATTGCCACTCAGCCATACACTTGCTCTGTTTAAGGACAGTCCTTTAAATTTTCAGCTGTTAATATTGACACTATGTATTTTTTCATGGACTTTTATATGTAGAATTTTAATGAGCTGGAGGTGCAGAACAATTTTAATGGTTTCCTTTTTTTTTTGTGAAGTTGCAACGGCCTGTTCAGAGAACAGGTATGTTAGCTGGTTTAAAATAAATGTCTCCGAGATTTTCAGGCAGGGTATAGTGAACTGAAGTGCTGTGGTAGCCATACGTTTCTCCTGTTCAGTAATAAATATTCTGTGCAATCCAGTGCCATCATTTGTAAGTAACTTTCCAGTTGTCTTCTATTGCTGCAGATGCCACAAGATATGGTGACAGCATGGGCGGGAGGTGCTATGTTAAGAACATGACTGAACAGAACAGACTTCTCACCGAGAGGGGAACTGCGCCTGAAGTGTGTTGCATCAGTCATGGGGCTGTACAACATCAGCAGTGGAAGTATAGCCATCTGGCTGGAGCAAGGCGAACCACCTGGATGTGGAGATGAAGAAACAAGCACAAGTGTGTGCTTTTCTTTTGACTCCTTAGTACAAATGTACATCTTGCATATATGTGCTGCTGCTGTCCTGTAACTCTTATATGGAGCGTAGGGCCTCTTTTCAGTTTCGTTTCTGTAACACTGTTGCGTCGGGGCAGGTTCTTAGCCTACTGCCCAACCCCCAACCTGGAGGGCCAGGGTATCTCTCTTTGTCTGGGTCATTCCTTGTGACCTGTCCGGCACGGCAGACCTTACCAGTAGCTGCACTACCACCGGCATAGCACTTAGGATCATTTGACCATGTAATCCGCACCACTATTTCAAAGTGGAGATACCTTCAGGAGGATATATATATATATGAGGAATTTTAAATAAGTGAGGTTTCCTAGCCTGTAACTATTATGTTAATCAAGCATTTTATTTTTTGGTAAGATGTGGCACTTGTAGCAGGGGCAACATGTAACAGATCACTAGCTTGGATCACTGAACCAACTCATGGAAGGTCACCAGTTCCAGAGTAGTGAGGAAGTGGAAATGGCTGTTCATCATTGGTTGTGAATGCAAGACCCTTATTTCTACCAAGATGGAATTTTTAAACTTGTGCCAATGTGGGACAATGAATCAATGTGCTTGAAAATTATGTTGAGAAGGAATGATACTTCAGTGCAATATGTGAGCTACATTTAGTGTTGTTATGACTTGTCATTTAACTTTTATGCCCTTGGGAATATACCTGCTGCACAGACCATGTGTGTGTCACAGTTTAAGTGTGCAGTTCTCTCATTTCACTGAATAGATGAAGTATTTCATACATTAACTGTGCAATTTAGTTGAAGCAGGAAACTGGGAATCTTAATTGACTTCCACTAGGCTGTGCATACATTAACCAATAAATGACATTAATTTCCACCTTACAGAACTGCATGACAGTACATTAATACAGCTCTGTGCTTTGTTGCTTGGCTCTTAATAATTTGTTCCCCATCTAGGCCTCTTGAAAGTGTTATTATTTGTATGAAAAGTGTTACTATTTTGCACTTCATCTGCCTTGAAACATCTACTTTGAATAATCAGTTTCTGTGCTTCATGTTAGTTTAATCACATTCTTTAACTAAAGTATTCTGTTGATGTGTTCTGTTCCCTAATAGAATTACTCATTTTAGTGCCAACATATACACTAGCTGCATAACCTTACTGTTATGGTAATTTGGCCAGGTGTCTTGTTTCTAACCCCATGCTGTATCTAACACAGTACAATATAATGTACTCACTAGTAGCAACAGTATTTCACCTTGAGGGATAAGGAATAGGAACAATGCCTAACACTCCACAGCTCATGATGATGGTGGTGGTGGTGGTGGTGGTGGTGGTGGTGGTGGTGGTGGTGGTGATGATGATGAGTAGCAAGAGTCTAAGTGTTGAAACCCTCAAATAACAGAGTCTGTCACTGGACCAAATTCTGTGCCAGTTCCATTAAAGTTCATCTTCATAAGACCCATGTTAATGTTATCCTGCAATCTGCTGAGAGCAAACCCCAGCTATTTACACTTTAATTCTCTTTTCTACGTTAATTAGTATGGCTTAATTTTTAACAAATGTCATTCCATTGTGCTGTTAGTAGTACAAAAATTAAATCAGTATCTGTCGAAACACAACTAAATTCTGCTTATTATACGGAACTACATGTTTCAGCCTATCTCACATTGTTCTTATGCTCACAGTTGGTGTGTCAACACATTGAGGAAGAAACATACGGCATGTGGGTCTCACATAGTGTGTATTGCTTCATCATTATGTTGTACAGACCAACTGTGAAACTAAGGATGACCTGAGATATGTCGAAACATGTAGTTCTGTATAATAAATAGAATTTAGTTGTGTTTGGACAGATATTGATTAAACTTTTGTGTGGCTTGCTTTCTTGAGAGAAATGTACAGAAAAGTAGGCAATAGAGGAATTTTTGTTGTTGTAGAGTAAGGAATTGATCCAATAAAAATTTACTTTCAGGTTCCACGCATTCAGCAGGCAGTGGCTTCACTTTACTGGCAGTGATGCTGTGGAAGTGTTCTGTACATCCTGTGCAGTTCATGGACACCAAGTATTGCGGACTCTAACAATTGGCCTCGATTCTATTGATCATTTGTGCCCTGTGTCAATCATGATCTGTTCAACTGGTTGCAGCTGACATATCATCAGAGGCTGTCCCATCAACTGCTTCAAACAAAACAGCTGAAGGTACATCCAGTAAGACATGTTGCAATTGAGATGCTATGACTTAAACCACATCTCAAATAAAATAAAAAATTATTTACTCAGTTTTGATCAACTAGTAATATGACCAGCTGCATGACTAGGGTGAGAGATCACAGAGTTTTGAAGTACTGTTAATGGTAATTGTATGAGCTATGTACCAACTGTTTAAATATTAAGAAGCCTGAATTTAATCCACACAATGCATTTATGTGTTTGACAAGATTATCACAATAAACACTGGTCATTTCCCTGAACAGCATTAACTGTATGGGTTCCTGTCCTGAGGATGTACAGCTTTCTGTGATGCAGGAACTGATTTATTACCTACATGAACTTCAGGTCTCAGAGGGGTAAGGTGTTAAAACTGGGCGTTATAAAGGCTGAATTTTTGACTCTATATCAAGTTAAAACACTTTTCTGTGTTTGTAGATTTGTGATATTAAATAAACTGGACAAAAGTGGATTCCATAAGGGTGCACTACAAGTGATGGAATCCATGGGGAAAATGGATGTGCATACGGAAAAGCTGATATTATTTATATAGGGTTTATTCATCCATACAAACAGATATGGAAGGCACAATTAAAAAATTGCGGCAAACAACAAGTGAAATGCAGCAATTTATTAAATATTATGCTGTTGTGGCTTACAGATACCACCATTCTGGAGTAACCTATTTTCTCCATCTTTTTGATGGAAGAGGAAGCTGTACAAGGGAAGAATGTAAGTGAAACAGAAGTACAGGACATTAATTAGAGCAGCAAGGTGTCGTAGACAGGGCAGTACTGTCCACAGGACCTGTTGTCCTTGCTCCTTGCTGTGTCCCTTATACCTGAAGAAGGAGGCAGTAGGTTGCTTGTAACAGTTGCTACCTATCAACCAGACTGCATGGTATTACACCCCTGTGTGTACTATTTCACTGGTTAGCATAAACAGGCCGTTAGCAGTAATGGTCAGTTTCAATGTGCTACAATATTGGTAGCACAAATATTTTAAGTGTGTTATGGCTTTTATGTAAAATATTTTTTGGTCTGCTCCATACTTGTTGTTTGAATGTGCACGTTTTGCTAACTGTAGGACTTAACTGTGAAAAGCATAATGTATTTAGATGCAGCTGTACGTATGCAGTACATCTAGATACAGTCACACACAGCACAGCAGCCTGCTGCTTGCAGAAGCCAATGTGGCAGCCACCAGGGTAGTGGTAGCAAATTGTCAGTGTTAATTGACAGTCCTTTTGGATGTTTGTCAGTCTGCATTTAGGCTTTCATGAAAGAAATTTGGACTAGCATTTATTTTGACAACAATTTTGGAAAGAATTGGTGCTTAATTAAGCACACAGCCAACTTTTCTTTACCTTGCTCTGAGTTACAGATGTATTCAAAACCTTCACAAAGAAAAAAGCTCGCACTGTCCATGTGTTACTGAGACATATACCTTAAACACTGTTTATATTTCAAATGATAGCAGCACAAAGTTAACTTGCTGACAATGGGAAGACGGTATCATGCTTGCATGGCTGTGATGTTAGCCAGTGGGGGTGCAGGAGGCTGATTTATGTCCAATGTGCTTTGCAGTTTATCTGTTGAGAAATGTCACGATGGCACTTTGGCAAGTTGACTCATTATACACCATGAGAAATCATGTAAGTTTGCTCATAGATGTGGAATTTATAAAATATAAAACTTGCTTTAACTGTCCAATTATTATGGCTGCTAGGAGAACAGGTTTCTGTATTTCCACCCAGGCATGAGTGTGTTATGTGCAGTCAGCATCGTGGTGCAGTGTAATCAGTTTCTGTCAAACATTTGGCGTGGTGAGATTCGCTGTGTGACAACTAAAGGAAAGAGAAATACATTGATTAAAATCTTGCATTAATTGTGAGTAGTTGAGCATTTGAAGAGGTATCACAGGACATCAGAATTACACCCATGTACTTACCACAGAAAAGTCACATAAATAACACTATGTCTTCCATCTGACAGAATCTATATTTATTATTTTTTTAAAACACTACATGTTTCTATCAATCCGATAGTCATCAGGCATTTGTTTGTACAAAAACTTAAAAAACTCAAGGTAAAAATGTGAAATTTTTTGTAAAATTTTGTAAAATTTTGCAAGATCTCACAAATGATGTAAACTATAAAATATAAATTACAGTTTACTTGTAATTTACGTGAGTCTATGCACAATGGGATGGGTAGTATCAAATTTGTAGACAGGTTTGCTGCAGTAGTATAAGACCAAAGTGGATTTTCATCATTCATTCATTCATTCATTCATTCATTCATTTATTTACATTCCATAGATCCTTACATGGTTGGCAAAACCCCAGTGGATATAGAATTAGTCAAAGACAACAAGACAGGTCATATCAACTACATAAATACAAAATTATACATAAATCAGTCACAATAAACACATACTACAGATATGTAAATACAAAATTCCAAGACAAATCACAAGAAGTAAGTAATTAAACAGTTGTAAATATATATGCCTAAAGTGCATGCATCACATTAGTAACAGAACAATATTTAAAGTAGCTGAATTAATAAGATCCATGTTAAGTGGGTCCCTGTCACCACGGCATGGCGCGTCCTCGGGTTGCGGATGGAGGAACGGCCTCCAGGTATGGAGGGTAGCTGCGAATACATTGAATAAGCAGTCGCGGACAGCCGACAAGGGGTGGTCCTCCAGCTTGGGGGTTGGGCGAGGTGCTAACAACTCCTCACCGTAAAAAATTATGATGTTACGAATCAGCCTACAAAGCCTCGGACCTGGACCGATTCTTTGGTACGACCCCAGCTACGGAAAAAGGATATGAGTTTTGGAACATGGAATGTGAGGAGCATGTATAGGCCAGGGTCACTTACGACAGTGGCCAGGGAATTAGCTAAGTACAAGTTAGATTTAGTGGGTGTACAGGAGGTTAGGTGGGACAAAGAAGGGACTGTAAGAGCCGGGGAGTATACTTTTTTCTATGGCAAAGGGCAGGAAAATCACCAATTGGGAACAGGTTTTTTTGTGCACCAGAGAATGGTATCAGCAATCAAGAGAGTGGAGTTTGTTAGTGCTAGGATGTCATACATAGTGCTGAGAGGCCGCTGGTGTAATATCATTGTTCTGAATGCGCATGCACCAACGGAAGAGAAGGGTGATGATTCAAAGGACAGCTTCTATGAGGAATTAGAAGGGGTTTTTGATCATTTTCCTAAGTACCATATGAAAATTCTGTTAGGAGATTTTAATGCAAAAGTGGGGAGAGAGGATATTTTCAAACCGACTATTGGGAATGAGAGTTTACATCAGGATAGCAACGATAATGGTGTTAGAGTAGTAAACTTTGCCACATCAAAGAATCTAGTTGTTAAGAGCACTATGTTTCCGCACCGAAACATTCATAAATACACCTGGACCTCTCCTGATGGGAAGACTCACAATCAGATCGATCACATATTGATAGATAGGAGACGGCATTCCAGTATACTCGATGTGCGATCTTTCAGGGGAGCTGACTGTGATACTGATCACTATCTGGTGGTTGCGAAAGTTAGGGAAAGACTGGCAGTAAGTAAACAAGCAGCACAGAAGTTTGATGTAGAGAGATTTAATCTCAAGAAGCTAAGTGAACTAGAGGCTAGGAAACAGTATCAGCTTAAGATCTCAAACAGGTTTGCAGCTCTGGAAAGCTTAAATGTTAGTGAGGACATGAATAGGGCTTGGGAAAACATTAAAGAGAATATCAAAATCTCGGCTCAAGAGAGTCTAGGTCTACACGAACGGAAGCAGCATAAACCATGGTTTGATGCAGAATGTGCAGAAATTTTAGATAAAAGGAAGCAGGCTAAAATTCAGTGGTTACAGAATCCAAACCAAAATAATGGAGATAATCTGCACAACGTAAGACGTGAAGCTAGTAGACATTTCAGGCACAAAAAGAAGGAATATCTGAAAGCTAAAATTAATGAAATTGAAACAAACAGTAAGAAGAAGAATATAAGAGACTTGTATAGGGGTATCAATGAGTTTAAGAGGGGGTACCAGCCTAGAAGTAATGTAGTAAAGGATGAGAAGGGTGACCTGGTTACAGACTCCCACAGTATTTTGGCTAGGTGGAGGAATCATTTCTCCCAGCTGTTGAATATACACGGGGTTAACGATGTTAGGCAGATTGAAGTACACACGGCAGAGCCACTAGTGCCTGAGCCCAGTGCGGTTGAGGTTGAGATGGCTATTGGAAAACTAAAAAGTCACAAATCACCAGGTATTGATCAGATTCCAGCAGAATTGATTAAAGCAGGGGGTAGGATTATTCGGTCTGAAATCCATAAACTTATTATTTCTATTTGGAATAAGGAGGAATTGCCTGAGGAATGGAAGGAGTCGGTCATTGTGCCTATTTATAAGAAGGGTGATAAGACAGATTGCAATAACTATCGAGGCATATCACTTTTGTCGACTACGTACAAAATTCTATCCAACATCCTTTTGTCAAGGTTAACTCCATATGCAGAGGAAATTATTGGGGATCATCAGTGTGGATTTCGACGTAACAGGTCAACCACTGATCATATATTCAGCATTCGCCAAATACTTGAGAAAAAATGGGAATACAATGAGGCAGTGCATCAGCTATTTATAGACTTCAAGAAAGCCTATGATTCAGTTAGGAGGGAGGTCTTGTATAATATTCTCATTGAGTTCGGTATCCCCATGAAACTAGTAAGGTTAATAAAAATGTGTCTAAGTGAAACATATAGCAGAGTTCGGGTAGGCAAACATCTGTCTGACACGTTCCCTATTAAGAATGGCTTGAAACAAGGAGATGCTCTGTCGCCATTGCTTTTCAACTTTGCTTTAGAATATGCCATTAGGAGGGTTCAGGCAAACCAGGAGGGCTTGAAATTGAATGGTACACATCAGCTTCTGGTTTATGCTGATGATGTTAATATATTGGGCGGAAGCGTACATAGCATAAAGAAAAATGCAGAAGATTTAATTATTGCTAGTAAGGAGATTGGTCTAGAAGTAAATGCTGAGAAAACTAAGTACATGGTCATGTCTCGAAATCAGAATGCACGACACAATCACAACATAAATATAGATAATAAATCCTTTGAAAGGGTGGAAAAATTCAAATATTTGGGAGCAACCCTAACGAATCGAAACTCCATTCATGAAGAAATTAAGAGCAGATTGAAGTCGGGGAATGCTTGCTATCATTCGGTGCAGAATCTTTTGTCTTCGAGGTTGCTATCCAAAAACACAAAGATTAGGGTATACAGAACTATAATTTTACCTGTTGTTCTGTATGGATGCGAAACTTGGTCTCTCACACTGAGGGAGGAACAAAGACTGAGGGTGTTCGAGAATAGGGTGCTGAGGAGGATATTTGGGCCTAAGAGGGACGAGGTGACAGGGGAGTGGAGAAGACTACATAACGAGGAACTTAATGACCTGTACTCATCACCAAATATTATTCGGGTAATCAAATCGAGAAGACTGAGATGGGCGGGGCATGTGGCACGTATGGGGGAGGAGAGAGGTGCATACCGGATTTTGGTGGGGAGACCCGAGGGAAGGCGACCACTTGGGAGACCCAGGCGTAGATGGGAGGATAATATTAAGATGGATATTCGGGAAGTGGGATGGAAGGACATGAACTGGATTGATCTGGCTCAGGATAGGGACAGGTGGCGGGCTCTTGTGAATGCGGTAATGAACCTTCGGGTTCCATAAAATGCGGGGAATTTCTTGACTAGCTGAGAAACTGTTAGCTTCTCAAGAAGGCCTCTGCTCCATGGAGTTAGTTAGTTAGTTAGTTAGTTTAGAATTAATAAGATAAGACAAGTACATAAAATGACTGTGATAATCAGATGTAAAGTGCAATATTAGATTATGGGTATATTAAATCAAGATCTTTAACTTACATTCATTCAGAATTATAGATGTCAAATGCCTAAATACAATATAGTACAGTAATCACCTAGTGATCATTAATTATACCATCAGAGTATAACATCAAGGTATGTGGTATTATTAGTATCTAACTCTATTGACAGTGATAGGATACTCTATCCATAATCAGCACATCTGGTTTATACATTATTATCCTCCTTAAATTCATAGTATTCATCCATTGAATAGAAGGAATGATGATATAAAAACCTCTTTAATGTGGATTTAAAGCGGTTCTGATCATTGGCCAAGATTTTTATATATTGAGGAAGATGATTGAAAACTTTAACACCTGATATGTAAGCTCCTTTATGGAATTTTGATAAGTTGACTATTGGGAGGTGTAGATTATTGTTGTATCTAGTTCTGTATTTATGTATTTCATTATTAGTGTTAAATAAATATTTATTGTTTATTGTGTATAAAGTCAATGAATATATGTACTGGGAGTATAGGGTCATTATTTCCATATTCTTGAAAATTTCCCTGCAAGAATCTCTTGGTTTAGTGTTTGTTATAATTCTAATAATTTTCTTCTGTAGTAAAAACACCTTTTTAGCATAAGAGGAGCAACCCCACAAAATTATACCATAGCTTATGATAGAGTGTATGTGAGCAAAATAAATTACTTTTAACGTATCTAGTGGTACTACATGTTTTATATTTCTCAATGCATAGCATGCAGTGGATATCTTGCTAATTATCTGATCTATATGTTGTCTCCAGGATAGAGTATCGTCAATAATTAATCCAAGAAATTTAATCTCTGTAGCATTCGTTATACTTTCCTCATCATAGGTAATTTGTGTCTTAACATTATAATAATTCTTAGTTTTAAATTCTAAGTAATGAGTTTTATTAAAATTTAAAGTTAGTATATTGGCCTGAAACCAAGTATTAATATCTTCAAAAGTTTGATTAACATTTATATTAAAATCCAGTTTATTTGTATCTGTTATTATAATGCTCGTATCATCCGCGAATAGTACCATGCTGTTTTCTTTATTTATAATTTTGGGTAAATCGTTTATGTAGCAAAGAAAAAACAGAGGGCCAAGAATCGAGCCTTGTGGCACTCCATATTTTATCACTTCCCAATTGGAGGAATTATTACTATCTGTTTTACTACCTAATGTTACCCTTTGGTGTCTACCTGTTAAATAGGATTCAATTAATGTTTTAAGTTTCCCTTCAATTCCATAGAATTCAATTTTATGGTTTACACAGTCGAAAGCCTTTTGGAGGTCGCAAAAAATGCCTCCAACTATTAAATTGTTATTCATAGCAGTTAAAACGCTATTTACCAATGCAAAGGCAGCTTTCTCAGTCGATGAATGAGTCCTAAATCCATATTGTTCGTGTGCCAAAATACTATTCGTATGAATATGAGCGAGAAGTCTAGCGTAAATTAGTTTTTCAATGATCTTAGAAAAAGAGGTTAACAAAGATATTGGTCTATAATTGGAAATCTCTTGCCTATTTCCTTTTTTGAAAACAGGTTTAACTATAGCATATTTTAATCTATCGGGGAAAACACCAGTACTAAGAATTGCATTACAAATGTACGTTAATGGTGAGATTATAAATGGTGAGCTTAATTTTATAATTCTATTAGAAACTTCATCGTACCCACTTGAATTTTTAGTCTTTAATGATTTAATGATTTTTTCAAGTTCGTAAGTGGAGGCATATTGCCAATTGATTTTAGTGAATGATCTGAAATTGTTTTGTAGGTAAATAATTGGATTGGATATTCTTGCATTTATATGTTTATTGTTATCTGAATTAATAGTGTCTGCTATAAATAGGAAGGAGCTGTTAAGAGTATTTGCAATTTTATTCTGATTTATTATTACTTCATTGTCTACCACTAGGGATTGAATGTCAATATCTTGTTTAGTTTTCCCTTGTTCATCATTTATTATTTTCCATGTGCTTTTTATTTTGTTCTTAGAGTTAAGAATGATTTTGTTGTAATGTGATTTTTTTGCAGCAAGAATTACTTTGGATAGCACTTTGCAATATCGTTTATAATATATTCTAAGGTTTAGATCATTGCTGTGTCTACACAGTAAAAAAAGTTCTCTCTTTTTTTACATGAGATTTTTATCCCTTTTGTTATCCAATTGTTATAGATGTGATTATATTTAATTTCTTTTTTTAGGAAACTAGCATTAAAACATCTTAAGTATGTGTTGAGAAAATTGTTGAACATACTATTAATATTATTATTCCCAAATATATTTTCCCAATTTTCCCAGCTTAGTAGGTATTGAAATTCTGCTATTGTATGTTTATTAATATTTCTAATGTAAATAGGCTCGGTTGAATTAATTGGTAGAGAAAAGTTATTTAGTGTTATTAGTTGCGCATCATGGTCTGATAAACCATTTATGCACGGCTTTATGGTGTAATTTCTTCTATTATCAATAAATATATTATCTATCAGGGTGGCTGAATTGTTTACTATTCTTGTCGGAAAGTGTACGGTACCGATTAGATTATAAGTACCTAACAAATTGTCTAGTTGTTTCTTTTTGTTATTAGTTTCTAGATAGTTTATATTTATATCTCCACATATTATAAATTCAGTTTTATAGTTGTGAAGAGAATTGAGTATAGTATCTAGTTTGTTTAGGAAGTAATCATAATTACCAGATGGGGCCCTATATGTACAGAATATAATCACGTTTTTCTCCTGGAATTTTATTTGAATGGCAGCTATTTCAATATCCTGTTCCTTACAGTGTTTTTGTAGATCAGTATCATGCCTTCCCTTACAAGTGATTTAACTGAAGCCTTGTATCTTGCTTTTTCCCCACATGCTCTACAAAAGATGTAAGTTTGGTAAAAGCAAGTTGGGAGCCACATATTAATAAAGTAAAAGATCTTAACCTTGTTAAATGGCATGGTATGTCTGCTCATCCAACTATGGTATGTTAATTTTAATATTAAACATCCAAGCTGGTGTACAAATACAAAGGTGTTGGTCATGATTGCCTGATGGGTATAAATATATATAACTTTAAAATACATTAGTTTCAGTTCATTGTGTCTCCTTTCTGCAGAGATTACTTTCAAATGCCCTTCACCATCAGCCTCGTTAGCATGTGAACAGTGCCGGCGTTTGCTGGTCCTAGCAAATGCAGTGCCCGATTGTGTCAAATCGGTCCAATCGGCCGAAGACCGTCCCTACACATGAACTACTCGAATGTTAGTTTTTTACATAGTTTTTTTAAGCTGCGTTGTGGCTGCACTAGAACAGAACGGAACAGAAAAAGATTTGTACTGTCATTGCTGAAGAGGGTGCAGTTGACTTACATTGCACATTCGTGGCAACGTTTGTGGAAAACATAGATCCTGTCGAAAACATGTATGTATTGCTGCATGACTTTTTCCCACTGGTCCCCTTTTGTTTGGTTGGAGGCGCGAGGCGCAAGTGTTTGACACCCTGGCTCTTGTTTCTCGTCGAATTACTCGCATTGGCACTTGTTCTGATGGTTTCCACCAGAGGAGCCTCGAGACGGAGTCACATGTGCGCGGCTTGCACACTGGCGCACCCTGGAGGGAGAAAATAAAACTGTGCGGAGGAGAGCGCCAGTGTTTGATCTGCAGCCAGTTTATGCTCTGTGCCTGTAGCGCAGGTTATGTAGGTAGTGGCGGTAATGTGTGGTAGTGCTTGTGATGAAAGCGTAATAAGACACATATTTTTGTGGTTTTTCGGAGGATATTTGAATTAGTGTGTGCAAGATTAATTCGTGCGCGTGACAAATTTCGGTTAGGAATAATTTGGTAGGCTCATCGAGGGTACTGCAAGAAGTTAGTGATAACATTAAGACAGCAATTGAACAAGGCCTGACTGATGTTATTAAGTCAGTGCCCGAAGCATCTAAGATAATTTTTATAGTTTGTTGTCTCTGTGTATTGTAGTTATCATTTTAGCCATCGTGCAGGATTCTGAACACATACATAGAATTATTTTCGGAACGGTGTACAAAGGACGGTTGAAGCTAGATAATGGTGAGCTAGGCGGTGAGGTTAGGTTTGTGTCATCCCATGTCACATGTCTCATTCAGGTATTCGGACGGCATTTCAGAGTTTGAAGTTCTTGTGCTGTATATTTTCATGTTTCCACTGAAAACTTGGTAGGTTAGGAAGAGTCCCGTAGGTTGTCTTAGTCCTTGAATAGCCAAAATAAACCAAAATGTTGTGGATGGACATTACTTTTTAATTATTGTTTGAACGCTCCAAGAAGCTGTTTGTGCACTTTTCAGTGTTATTTTAGCAGTTTATGGTATTTTCGGATGATTGTGACACATACAAACGCACATTTGCATTTGAGCTGGACCACATGTTTGTAGCTGTATCATCTGGCTAAATCTTTCTGCACTTTTTATTAGTCTGTAGTTGGTTTTCAGTTGTTATTAGATATCCCAGTGTAATGGGTGGAAATGCTGTTGAAGTTTGTTATATACATTGGGTTCAATTACAGTAGTGTACTTGTGGCTGTGTGGTATAAGCTGACAGATATGCCAGCT
>BLKM01003860.1:0-11118 GCA_013340265.1 Coptotermes formosanus | reverse complement strand
CTACTACTACTACTACTACTACTACTACTACTACTACTACTACTACTGCTGCTGCTGCTGCTGCTGCTGCTGCTGCTGCTGCTGCTGTACCCTGGTATACCAGGGTCCAATATACAACAAATGCCTACATGTTAACTGGTTGACTTTTTTACATTCTTTTGTTGTGTATGTGGATTGTTTGTTCAGTTTTGTGGGGGATTAAAACATATAGCACTGTTCGTTACATTGCAATATAAAATCTCTAGGAACAATATAATGCATATTGTTGGTCTGAGTGTTGTGAGTTCATTATCAGCAATGCATGGAATGCACAGTATAAGATTCACTTGGAAGACCTAGGCACGTATGTGAGGACAGTATTAAAATGGATCTTAAAGAACAGAATGAGGGTATTGAATCACGTGATTCAGAACAGGGACCAGTCCAGACATGGTGATGAACTTGTAAGTTACACAAAGTGTTGCGAAATTCTTAACTAGCTTGGCCACTGCTAGCTTCTCAAAGGCTCTGCTCCATGAAATTAACCGGTTTCTCATCTAGAAACTTCACAATAGTGTTAACGCATACCCAAGATATGTTGCCCCTTTGTGGCTTCATTTCTTTTGAATTGTTTTCATTACATGCAATTCAATTAAATGAAACATACTTATGACCTCATCTAACAAATTCTATGGATAAATGTGAAATAAAATTAAATGCACTGACACATTTGAGTTTAAATTCCCCACAACAGATTTCATATAACTAATCAGATTTACACACATTCTGGTCTGTTATTTGGAACGGTTCTGAACTGCTGACAGTACCTTTACAGGAGTGTGAAGTGTAACAGCTTTCAGTTGTACAACAGCAACAATGACCCTGCAATCATAAGTACTTTGATGAAGTGGTTTATTTAATGATGCTCTCGTTGATATGGACTATATAGCATCAGGTGGTAGGATTAGTGCGTAATTAACTGGAAAGGATGTGGAAAGAAGCAGCCACAGCGTAATGTGCATCATCATCTGAACATAAAAACCCCACCCACCCTGAACCCAGAGTTGAATCCCAAAACTCACAAACACAAGACGGGAGTGCCACCTATGTTAGCATGATGCCTGGTCCTAATTTATGAATATATAAAGTTGTGCCCAAGTGGGACTTACCTGGGAAATTGAGGAAAGGAAGGCTGTCAAGGATAAACAGGAGCTGTGGTCTTCCTTAAGAAAATAATCTTAAAAACTGTATGAGTCCAGAAATACAGCTACACATGGCACTCAGTTTAGCATAGCTGTGATTGGTTAGGAGTGATGCGGTAATGGTTTCTGCCTCTCTGAATCTAGGATCTCTGCATTTGCCTAGAGACAGAAGAAAAGCATGTGAAATCACAAGACAAACACCCCACCACAGATTCATAGTATATACTGCATCGGTATCAAAATATGACACAACACAATGTTAAAACCCAGAGGATGGCAATCCAAACAATCCCTGCTCTGAAAACCTGAAGATGTTTGTATATGCTGCAGCACTGCTGCTGAAGTTCCGAGTCCTCTTAGATAAATTGTAGCGTCTTCATCTTTAGGGTTAAGCAGTCTAATAACAGTCTGCTTTACAGCATGCTTCACCCTAGAGATGAAGGCACTATGTTCCTTTGAAACATCAGTAACTATGTACTAGTCAACACATCCAAACATGGCAGAAGACCAGAATCTTCTTATGTATACCTCTTGTATATGAAGCAACAGTAAGATCCTGTACAATCAAAACAGTCGTGTTTAAATAAGCCTATGGCGTGTTTTTCACTTACAAGATTGATCTCTATCAGTATCAAATCGTATTACTGACGGTGGAAAGTTGTATTAATCCAGCGATGCCCTTCAACGTGTATGAGACATGTGTCTGTTGAACTTTTGACACCTGAATGATTGTAAAATGTGACCAGATGAATGCTGAAATAGTTCACCTATAGGACAAGAGATTTAGTTTATGTATATGGACATTACACTACAATTTTGGGCTATCTGTTCTCAGATCTTGTAACTTGTTATGTATACTCTGAACTGATGAAATTGTACTGTTTCAGTGGGTTCAAGTTCACTGATATTTCAATAACCATACAATATTCCAATGTTTTTCATTTTAGTGTTTCAAGGTGCACACAGAAATCAGAAAAATTAATCAGTTTCTCATCCATACTTTCTGTATTAAGTAACAATCAAAACAAAAATATGCATTGTTCATATGTATATTAGAGATACTTCTTTAACATATATGTAAAAGATGAACTTTGTTCAACTTGCCTGTGAGAGACGTAAAATTTCAAATTTCCATAACCTGTCAAAACCACGGAGTTTCTTACTAGGCAAGTTCCTTCACCAACACAAAGACAGTTGCAATTCGACTGTGGAAGTGAGACACCGACTGGTTACAATTTACCGTACATATCAAATGTCCCTGTGGTACACCTATCAGTCCAATTCAAGGTATAATCTGTATTTTTACGTGTATTTGTGTGTACAGTATCAACTCTGTTTTTAATTTATAGAATTCCCACACCTGCCCATAGTCTTTTATTCTCTGAAAATACATTTCATATTCACAACTTCATCCCTTCATTATTTTGTATATACTTTCAGCTCCGGCTCACCGATCAATAAATTACCTGTTCATTAGGAAAATGAAATCCTTTCACAACCACTATCAATGCATTTTTAAAGACAATCAGGGTCCCTTCTGTGAAAGGTCAATTTATATACATATAATCATTCTGGTTTCTTTTGTACTGTACAGTAACTTTGTAGATTTGTCCAGTTCCCACAGCATCGCCAAATTGCACTTCATCCAATGTCACATATTCTATATATATAAGCAGTCTCATATTACAGTCTATGCCATACTACTCTGCACTACCAATATACACACGTTTAGTTTAACAAGATCTATCTGCAAAGACTTAGCAAGAAACTTGCGAACTTACAAGGTGTAATGTTATGTCTCACAGTTTCTCTTACATTACCAACTGTACTGTTTACAAAGAGATGGTCCAAAACAGACTACTTCATGTTGTTCTGCTTCTTCCATCATCATCATCCTTTGGATAACACCTTTAGTTCAGAACTCTGAATAACAGCTATACCAGACAAATTTATACCAAAATTTGTCAGATGGTCTACTCTGAATTATTAAATCTGAACCAGTCCATTTCAAGGTTTCATATAATAGTTTCAGTTCAATGACATTTGTATTCATACTTCATTTACTATTCTGCCCTTGACACCCACCATAACATGTATACCATAGTTTTCCTGACACTGCAACATAAAAATAATGGCTAGAATTCAAATTCATGAAGCAAATTCAACAAACCTAAATTTTGCAGAAAATAAAATCACCACAATCAGACATAATATAACAAGAAATACCTAGCACAAGAACAGTTTTGTCGATTTTAAATAATCCATGATATGCACTCACGTAATTGACGCATAATGTTCCTACGAACGAAACATAGGAATTAGGTCAAAAGATTGGAATAATCTTGAAAATGGAAGGAAATAGCAATCATCCAAATTCTTTATACCATTTTGTGATATATCAATCACAGATACACTCATGAAATAATAATACTGTTCTGACATTCTGCCTTTATTTGCAATGATTTAATGCAACTAAGTTGTGGCAAGATAGTCGGCATTCAAATGGAGCGGGTCGACTTCGTATGAGGTCACAAGCCTCACTTTCTGTCCATCTTGTGTCACAAATTCTATGGTTTGCTCCCCTTCCACTAGACGTGACACATCCTCCTCTGCCTCATGGCTTCCAGCCTAAAAATGAATAATCCAGAACAAAAGGGATACAAATACATACAACCAACATCCAACTTACAAACAGCATACCAACTGTGGCTACAGTAACATAACAACCTGCCACTTGGTCTCACCTGTTCATAAGAAATAAATGATTACTGACTGGTTTACACCAGATTAATTACCCTACAGTAAGAATGATGATACTGAAAAAAAAAAATGTAGAGGAAAAATATATTGCAATGGAAACAATAGTGTTCAAACAGTTCACTCAGCTGAGTTCTGTACATCATAAATTCTGAGAACTGCTCTTAGCTGAAACTTTTTTCTACACAGGAGAATATCCACCTCTGCCACAAAGACATTGTACGGCTGTCTCCATGGCTGTCAAAATGTCTGTTCACTCTCTTGAGCAGCTCTGAGAAAAATTCACCTAACAGGTTAATAAGCAAGCCACACAAATGTGTTTGCTTCTTCACACAAATGTTTGAATCAAAATCAAACTCAGCAATTTCAGAATCAAAGGCACTAGTACCAGCACATTTTTAATGAATATGTTAACTTGACACATAGCAGTAAGGGTGAGACTAGAAAGTTCTGTCCCATATAAAACTGGTCATCATCTAAATAATTGTTCTGACACCTGCTGCGTGTGTTATGCTATCACACAGGCATGATGACGCACAGATTCCAATGTGACCTTATTCATTCTTCAAATTATGCACAGACTGACATCCTTCCAAAGAAGGGCTATGTACATTATACGTATCAGATACACAATCAGTAAGATGTTTATATGGTCCATCAACTTGATATGATGTAAGTTCAAAGGCACCTGGACTGGTTTTGTGTGTGTGTGTGTGTGTGTGTGTGTGTGTGTGTGTGTGTGTGTGTGTGTGTGTGTGTGTGTGCACGCGCGCGCACGCTCTGTGTTTGCACAACCCATAAAATGTACAAGCTGTGACATTAACCAACAAAACACAGCGTACAAAGGGCAAGGAGTGTTACTGTGGCCCATTACAAACCTCTGCGTTATTGCAGCTCCTCTTTTTTAACTTTGGCACTACAGCAGATGAACACTTGGCATCAGCCCTGGTCACTCTACCTCCGTTATCTATCAGACAGGAGGATTGGTTGGCTCCAGAGCCATGTGAAAATGGTGGTGAACAGAAAAATCTTCACCCCAACCAAAAGTTGAACCCAGAGCTGTTCACCATCCAGCCCACAGCCCAGTGACACTACACAGCCTGCGCTACATAGTTATCATGTCATAGTATGGACAAACAATGACTGCCATTTATTTTCCACTTCACAGCATCCTGAATTTTTACTGGCCAAAATAAAATACTTTGGTGAAATTCAGAGACTGAAACTGTAAAGTACATACGTACATTACATACATACAAGAAAATGCATAAGTACATAAATGTAATTAGTGCCTCTGGCTTCCTGCATTTAAGAATAATAATTTAATAACTGTACTCACCATGTCTTCTGAGTTCTCAACTCCAACATGCTGCAAATGATTTTCCATTTCTGGGGTAATATTCTGACCATCATGAGCCATTAACTGCAATGGAATTGTCTGTCCATCCACTGTAGTCATCACCTGAATAGACTGGCCATCTGTTGTTGTTATCTGCAATTAAAAAGTGCAAAATTATATATCAGCCTTATAAAAGGTTTTACACTCATTTTGTAAAAGAAAATCACACTTGTAAGATTATTATTACACTCTTAATGAACATAACACCATGCAGTACACAGGGAAATAAACGCAGATGAAAAGGTGACAAATTTACATATGTACAAACCCAGCTAAGAGAACTCACCACTCTTACCAGACTAGTTGAGAAAATCAGTTCTAGACAACTAATCAAGAAAAATAATATGCATAACACACACTCACAGAAACATAATAAATATCACAATGTTGGTAGGTATGCACAAAGCCTGTGTCGCAGTTAGAACATCAGTATTGTATTTTAGAAAAGTTGTCGTTGAATATTTATATACTCACGACCAGATTACTTGCTACTTATTGGCATACGGCTGAAGAGGCAAGCTGGCAGGACAGGAAGCACTATGCAAGCACCAGCAAGTGCCTTCTATCCATTTCAATAACATCCAGTGACTGGAGCTACAAAAGTCCTCCCAACACAATACATGTTTTTGAAAGAGATAAAACATTGCCCGGTCATTCCAACGTGAACCTAGTAGTGACGTCTCTGTCCCAGCTGTAGCTATGCAAAGTGTTTTGCAGCTCAGGTAGCAAGTTATCTGGTCCCAACAATACACCCCTTATAGAAAACAAAACAAGGTTTGGCAAGTACATGAAGCAAGCAATACTAAAGTAAACATTTCAATATATAAAACTACCGTGAGTGGGTCCTTTTTCTAGTCACACATCACTGTGATTTTTACCTGTAGCTGCCGTCCATCCTGCATTGTGAACTGGATTGGGTTACCGTCCTCATCTGTTACCTGAAGTGAGTGGGAGCCAGACAGTTGCATGGCTGCTGCATGTGATAGCTGACCCAATTCAAGTCCGTTTGTACCAACCGTGCCTGAAGCAGCTATTATTCCTCCCACGGAAGTCATTGATTCTGCTTCTTCTGCCATGGGTATACCATTCTGTGGCTCTGGCTGTTCAGTCTGTATAATCATTACGTATTATATTATACCTACATCCTCAGATTGTTCAGTCTGTATAACCATTACATGTATGCCCACATCCCCAAGATACTCAGCCTGTATAACCATTACATGTATGCCTACACCCTCAAGATATTCACTCTTTAGAACCATTATGCATATGCCTACATCGTCAGGCTTTTCAGTCTGTATAATCATTATAGGTTATGTTATACCCACATCCTCCANATCATTATAGGTTATGTTATACCCACATCCTCCAGTTCTTCAGTCTGTATAATCATTACATGTATACCTACACCTTCAGGCCGTTCAGTCTGTATAATTATTATGTGTTATATCATACCCACATCCTTTGTATATGATGTACTGCAGCTACACAGCAAACACTGGCATACATACCAGATTCAATGCTTCTTTTTTGTGGCTACATGACAGGCTGGTTCATAAACAACGAACTGCAACAAACTGCCTGTGGATTATCTTCAGCATTTGCCTGGAAGGACTGAGGAATACCACGCAAACCTTCACTTAGGAGGGCCAATAACCCAGCAAAGATTGAAAACAAGCATCTCCCAAATGCAAGGCTACAGCATTACCATAACACCAACCCACACAGGCAGACTCAATGCCAGAAAACAACAGTGACCCAAAATTCTATTTACAGATGCAACTTCTCCTACATATATTCACTTTGTGCAACACCATAAAAATTGTGTTTGTATTTTCCACACAGTCAACTCACCTCCGTATCGCCATCAGGCTGCATGTCACCCACAATATGAAGAGTTTTGGCTTCACTAGGATCATCAGGATCCTGATATGTTACGTAAATGATCTGCTGCACGCCATCACCTTCTTCAGCCCTCACTTCATTTTCAATACTGTCATCATTTGGCACTTCTTTTGAAAGGTGTGAGCGGATAATATTCCACACCGTGCGGTCTACTGTGATACCTCCAGCCGCTCCCATAATACCATCCTTGCTGTCACGATGAACCTAAAACACAAGTTCAACAGCATATCAACAACCATCTGACACAGTGACTGTGTATTTGTCTGTACCATCAACCCAACATGTTTTGATCCACTGGTTTATCTTCAGTGGCCTCATACTCATGTTTAACACTGTTAAATCCATGCATTGTTCTGTCATCAGTCACTAAAATAAGAACCAATTAAATGCACTGTATCAAGTTTTATTATCATTCTTTTCACTCTATCCCGACATGTTTCGACATTTCATCCGTCATCCTCAGGGGGTGTACCAAAGTTTTAGTGCTGGCAGAATTGATGACTATAAAACATTGATCCTGCCAGCACTAAAAAAACTTTGGTACACCCCTTGAGGATGACAGATGAAATGTCGAAACATGTCAGGGTAGAGTGAGAATAATAATATTAATAAAACTTTATACAGTGCATTTAGTTTGTTCTTATTTTACTGATTGATCCTGTATTTTAGTTTCTTTTCTGCTTCCTATTGCATGACATTTCTGTATTTCTGTCTGATGGTATTGCCACATCTATCGGTGTGCACCTTTTCTCTTTATCATCATCATAATCATCATCAAGCCAGTAGGTTCCTCTGAAATGCTGGTCAGCAACCACCAGACTGCATGGTGTCACATCCCAGAGACAGTGATATTCAACTACCGAATTCCTTAATCTTACCCATTGTTTTATGTGGCTATGAAACTTGGTGACTAACACCATTGAAAGAACGCAGACTGAGAGTGTGACAACAGGGTGTCCAGGACATTTGGCGCTAAGAGACAGCAAGTCATAAGAGGATGCAGACAAATGCACAGGCAGGAGTTTCATGATTATTGCTTTGAACCTACTTTATTAGGGTGAATAAATCAAGAGTGAGAGACATGGCACATGCAGGATATATGGAGGAAATCAGAATGCATACAAAATTTTCATCAGAAAACCTGAAGGGAAGAGACTACTTAGGAGAGACAGGTTTAAAACAAAGGATCTTAAAATGGGTCAGAATGAAGTAGGATGAAGATGTGAGATTGACATGGCTCAGGGCACTTCTGTTATTACATGGCACAAAATAAGCAGCTGCATTATTCAAAAACTCTTGTCCACTGAGTCATCAACAATAATGTGAATAACAGGATTATAATGTTACAAATGTTAATTTACCTTTTTATGCTTGGTAAGGTTTGAACAATCAGCAAATGCTTTCCCACACATATTACAGGAGTACGGTTTCTCGCCTGTATGCAGCCGTAAGTGTTTCTTAAGTGCCCATTGCTCTGTGAACCCTCGAGCACAGAAATGGCACTGGAAGGGACGTTCTCCTTTATGTCGTCTAGTGTGACACTTCCATGTATCTTTATGCAGAAATGACTTTCCACAGAACTCACATTTCCATGGTCGCTCTCCAGTATGCCTCTTCACATGCAGTTTGAACTGTCACAACAAACATTTTACAGATATATATCCCATCAACACCTAAACACACAGTGCAGGATTGTAAAAAAAAATTCCTAATATTTATTACTTTATAAGCCTATGTGCGGCTGGAAATGGCACTTATTTAACAACCAGCAATACTTATTCTTCATTTGGGATGTGGTTGCTGTTATCACACCACACAGTAGCTACACCTTCAAAGCAAGCAGTAACACTCAAATTACAGAATTAAAAGTTAGTTATTTGAAGATAGGAAGTCCTTGCAGCAGTGCTGCTGAAGACCTGAGCCTTGTTTACTTATGTAATTAAAAAAGGGAACTGGTAATGAGGATCTGAATAGCATGGAAGAATTCCATTGATATAGGCACAATGTATTAACAGGCATGGCTACCACACATACAGGCGAAAGCAGAGTAAATTCCACAGCATCTACAGGTGTCCTCCATTAGGTTCAAGGGAGGAAACAACATAGGAAGTTACATTTTTTACAAAATGACAAGACTGTAAACACATTACTAACATAGATATAGACTTTGGAGATTAACTCTCCACTCCAGTCCTGATTGTGTCCACCTTCCTTGTAACCTACCTGTATAACAATATTACATTCTAACTCTAAACCTCCAATCCTGAAGAGGGAGGCAGTATGTTCCTCCAAAATAATGTTGTCCACATACAACACTAAAAAGGTAAAAAAGCCAGAGGCCACCATCTAACATGCCACAACTGGCACAGAGGGGAGAGTAGAGGTATAGATCTCCTGCTGCTGCAATGGCATTACAACCCAAATTGAGCTTTAGCCTCCTCAAAGAGAGGTACAGCTCTACTCATGCCTAACTTCAGCCCTAGATGGGGGTGGGCAGTCAACACCATGCACTGACCATTTAACCCCCCCGCCAATGAAGCAGCTGCACTACCAATTTTAGACAAGGCTGTGAGCGCCCCAGGGTAAGTCAGGACAGGTAAGGAGAAGGGAAAATCTGTTGCCTTGCCACAGTTTCAACCCCAGACCATCAACTTGGTAGCAAGTCAATAGACTGACTGCACTATCCTGGCCCACACATACAAGACTACACAGTGTCAAAACCCAAAAAACCGCCAACTGTGGTACAGTTAATATTAGACAATAAACAATGTGCACGCTGAAGTCACAGCTCACCTGTGATGAAGTTGTAAACTTTCTGCCGCAGTAGTCACAACAGAATGGCTTCTCTCCCGTATGTATACGCAAATGTTCTTGGAGGTTACCATTCTGTGAGAAGTTCTTGTTACACACATGGCACTGGTATGGCTTCTGGCCTGAAGAAACCAGCAGCTCCAAATAGGATTCACACTTATTTTAGACATGAAATTGTTTAACATAAACCTTTACATATTGTAAGTCAAATACTGAATAAGTCTTGCTCCATTTCTTATTTATATATTTACTTACTAAATGATCAACACTACATTTCTTTGGTCAAAACACACATACACACACACAAACTCTCTCACATAGTGTCTATAAACTACTCACCAGTATGCCACCTATAGTGGAGGGTGAGACTCGTCTTATGCGCAAACTGCTGTCCACATAGTTCACAGAAATATTTCTTTTCACCAGTATGAGTCGGCTGATGATTTAGTAGGTTTGCTTTGGTTTTGAAACTTGCACCACATGATTTACACACAAATGGGCTGGAAAGAAATAACATTAAATCAACCAAACTCAATAAACCAAACAAAATTCTAAGGACCACATGTAATTTGAATTTGAATTTTAAGAACTGTAAGTACAGAACCTCATTAAAAGCAGAAAATGAACAAACTAGAAACTTACTGTAAGTAATATATAAAGCAGTTAATGCATTTACACATTCAAAAACAGTGCACAGCTAAAAGTTAGCATGTTTCAGGTAAATTTCACCAAATATTCATTCTGAGATGTTTAAACACCCCTTTCCTGCCAAATGCCTACCGGTCATCAGAATGAACCAACTGGTGCCTCTGCAGAAGCTGTTTATGCTTGAAGCCTTTCCCACATTTGTTGCAGACAAAGCGCCGCCCATTGTTATGTTCCGCCTCCTTGTGATACACTACAGAACTGGGATGATTCAGCATCTTCCCACATATGTCACAAGGGTAGCCTTTCTCAACCTTCTGTTCCTGCAAAATTTGAGAACCTAAAATGTAACAGCATGTCAAAAAACAGATTCAAAACCTGCACAAGTAAACCTTCTCAACACACACACACACACACACA
>BLKM01003859.1:18867-38808 GCA_013340265.1 Coptotermes formosanus | reverse complement strand
ACACACACACACACACACACACACACACACACACACACACACACACACACAGGTGTTACATACATATACAAGTGCGTACACGTACTATATAAAGCAAAGGTAAGATGTTACCAGTGCATGGCCATGCAGACATATGGGGGCGTGGAGGTACAGTCCTGCTCACTCAGCACTTCGCGTTAGATGGAGATCAGAGGTTAGCTTCACGCCCCGGCCGCTTGACTCCAGGGAAAAGAGAACCCGGTACACACTGAACAGGTGTCAGGGTAGGCCCCAAAACCTGCCCTAACACTTCTGGGAAGAGAAAAATCCGTTGCCCTGGCCAGATATCGAACACACATATACAGGCCTGCACAGGGTATTTCAAAAGAAACTACCCAGTTGGAATGGATGATAATAAATTTCACTGAATAGTATTTAGTCCAATGCTGCCAACAGCTCGCATTTGGTCTCTAGACGGAAACGGGAACCGAAAAATTTTACCAACTGTAAAATACTGATTACTTCACCTGACTTGTACACTTTCATTTTTGTTTTTCGTTTGCCAAACACTTTCTATTTGTTCATATTTTGCTCATGGTGAGTTAAATATTATACTTTCCGTCATTAAACACCACCCTGACGATGAAAGCAGTGAGGTCATCTGAAACGTCGGTAAATCTTAAACATGCTACAAGAATTCGTATACCAGGAGACGGCAATCTGCACGATTACTTTTATGCCTGTTAAATAACTGTTCATACTTGAAATCCTAAATTCACTAAACGCACACGGTACAAAACAACAACTTGACCTGTTGCTTTATAGGTTCAAGGTTAGGAAACAATGTCTTCTACTCAGACAAAACAGCACAAATTACAAGAGACACAGACTTAGAATGCCAGCTGCAAGAAGTGTCCTAAGGTTTTGATGGCTTTCATTTCTAGGCCCAATCGAAAAAGTGCCATCGAATAGACCTTTCCTCCTCTACCACTCCTAATTGACTACTGAAACTCAAAAATCGCCCACACTGTTCACTTGACGTCACAGAATCGCTACGCAAATGAGAAACCCGCCACAGGGGGTATGAAGATTGGTTTAACAAATTCACAATTTAGTGGTGTAAGAAGAGAAGAGCTGTATTTAATATTAGACCACCTCAGGAGACTTTGTCAGCCCAGATATGGCGCACCATATTAATGCAGGGTTAAGTCTTTTGGCCTGAAATAATCGATATATGATACGGGTCAAAGTTCGTTAAGGGGACGGAACTTAACACGACGCATTCCGTATCATGAACGGCACTCAACATGGTTCGCAGGTAAAATCAGGGATGCACAAACTGCTGATGACAAAACACGAATCGCATTTCACGTACAGAGTTTTTAGTTCCACAACATTCCACACACCTACTAGCATTTTACGCGCCCCAGAAGTAATAGTCACACCACAGCCCGGGCTGCGAACGCGGCATGATACTAAACGGGGACACGTTATGAGACGAACCCTTGCAACCTACATACCCAGGCAATGTCCGCAAGTCCGATTATAGCTCTGCTCGCTATCGCTGTGTCCGAAACGAATTTTCAGTCCGAAGTGCATCTTCCGTTGGCTCAGACAGCGCATTCCCAAGTGATATAAACCGATAATTCCTTCGAATTTTGGCTAGGGATATTTAGTTCTACCATTCTTAGTCCTTCCCTCTTCTACCCACTCAGAGTAGGTGTCGAAGTTGTTTTATTTTCACTTGATCACACTCAGACACACACCATAGTTGGTAGGACTCCTCTGGACGAGGGATCGGCCCGTCGCAGAGACATCTACCTGACAACACAAACACTGTACAAGAGACAAACATCCATGCCCCCGGTGGGATTCGAACCCACGATCCCAGCAAGTGATCGGCCGCAGACCTACGCCTTAGACGGCGCGGCCACTGGGATCGGCCATTTCACGATTACAGCCTCTAAAGGTACTCACAGTAGAGGCCTACGTGCATCTTTCTTCTACTCTTTCCTTTTCAAAGCTAAAGCAAAGGTATATGTCTATCATGTCCATGTGTGTGTTATTCCCAAAAACTTTTACACTAAACAAGACATTTTCATAACATTACGCACCAGCAACGTGCCACTAGATGTCACCTCAAGTTATAATTTTATAGTTACCTGTCATCAACAGCACAAGTATGGCAGCCGTGCGAATTTTGAGGTGGGAGTGATAAAAATTCCACGTAATACAGGGCGTTTAAATTTTCTGTGCAAATTGGTCTTCAAATAGTATGCAACTTTTATTAAGCAAATTATTTTGAAGAAATCAAAACATGAACACAACGGCTACCTTAATTCGCCTGAAAATTCTACGGCATGAGTCTACGGTTCATTAGAGTTGGTGTGGGATAGCGCACATCTGATGCAGACAGACCACAAGTATGCCCGTAAAGTTCGGATAACGCATTTCTATATTGCAAACAGTAATAACAAACATAGGAAAGGGACAAAATTCCAAGGCTGTACCTGACAAACATGACGTGCAAAAACCACGACACAATCGGTTCACCGGATTGCATAACTATCAATTTACATTTTTCGCTAGACTCGCCATCACAAACACTGTACCAACTAACTAAATTGGCCGTGCCATGGCTCAGGCGGTTAGCCGCCGCCCTCCCACCGCGGAGGCCCAGGTTTGATCCCGGGGTCAGTCCATGTGGGATTTGTGGTGGACAAAGTGACACTGGGACAGGTTTTCTCCCGAGTTCTTCGGTTTTCCCCTGTCCATTTCATTCCACCGGTGCTCCATTACTAGGAAAAGGGCAAAAAAAAAATCATCATCATCATCATCATTGTCACCTTCATCATAGGGTTGCACAAGAAGCCTCAAGGCTGCGGTGCGTCTGTAGCGTCTGCTGCAGGGCCCTTCACCACTAAAAAAAACTAATTTCTTGTTTTAACAAACAATCAGACACCGTTACGCAGCACGTTGGACAGCCATGGTGAACTATATTTCACGTGCTACAGTTGACAAGTCCGAACAGCTGAATGGCACGCTACATACCGTGTAAACCAAACAAGAGTGTGGGGGAATCGGAAAATGTCATGTAAAGTCATGATTCGCTCCAGATTTCAATTTTTCTTACAACCAGAACCGGTCGAGGTGTAAGGGCCCTAATGCCCTTTACAGCAGCTGGAGTGGATCCATAAAATATCCTCGGACAATTTAGGGCGGTCATAACAACAACGCTGAAGAATCCAATCGACACGCTGCAGAGAGGCGAGTTAGCTGAAACAACTGTGTACATGTACAGAGCTTTATTACAAGTGTATCACAGGTGGCCCATATAAAAGGAACTGTACGTAGCTGACGAGAATAAGCATACCAATATTATGCTCAATAACGTCTATTCTTGTCGTATATTTCACTATCACGACGTTTCGAGAGTTCACTTTTTCTAACCTCTTTAACTGACTGGCTGTCACTACAAAGACAGACATTTTATTAAGCTTTTAATATTACTATTAGTGTCGATAATTTGAATGGAACCCCTTATTGTTTGAACACTAGGCTAGGACACCAGTGATGCAGCCCCGCAATTATTATCGTACAACAATACGACTATTGTTGCAACCGGCTGATAAGTACAACAATAACAGAATAACCCAAGTATATATACATGTACTTACTTATTCATTTATTTATTCAATGTCAGTCACACACAACAACATCAAAATTTTTATTTTACAGGCGACTAGTTTCGACTCCTGCTTCCAGCCATCATCACGCCTTATCCAAGAACAAAGATACAGAAAACCTTTAAAACTGCAGTTTAGATTGGAGATCTCTATCCCAAATGTCAGTTTTAAAGTTCTTTTGCATCTTTGTTCTTGGATAAGGCCTGATGATGGCACGAAACCAGAGCCGAAACTAGTCGTCAGTAAAATAAACATTTTCATGTTGTTGTGTGTGACTGACACTGAATAAATACATACTTGTGACCTGATACACAAAGAGTAACAGAATATCCAATGCGACGGTCTTTAGGAAGGGCAGAAAATTCACGTAATCGGAGAATACTATACGCATATTGACACAGGGACCGAGGAACGATAATCGTCCATGACGCAACGAAGAGAGGGAGAGAGAGAGTGTGTGATACCTTTGTTCCATTTACGATTATACGTATTTTATGGGCAAGAGAACTGACTGTTGAAAACCGACTGCAGAGTCAATGCAGACGCAAGCTAACCAACACAACAGATTGTGTTGGTTGTATTTACTGTTGATGTACTTTATTCTCTTTGTTTTTGTGTATTTTTTTGTTAATTTTCTGCCCATTTTTACCATGTATTTATTGTAAAATTGGAATTTGTTATTGTTTTATGTCTTTTATTATTTAGGTCTAAGCTTCATGATGCTGGTACATTTTTTGGGATGTCACGCCTCAGTACGTCTCCCGGACGTTTTATGATAAGGTTACGTATGTTTTAGCTAGCTTGTGTTTGTTTGGGTTTGGTACTCACCTCAGGACGGAAGTAATTTCTTCTGGAAAGTAGCGATTTTTAATCGTGTGTGTTTTTTAACTGTGTTGATGGAAAAGTCCTACTGAGTGTTTGTGGTTTGAGTTATTGCAATTAAAAGCTAGTTTCATGAAAATGGACCACAGATTTCAAAAATTATTCGACGTACACGTAACATTCTTTACTCCCAATGACTTCTTCCTAACCGGAACCAGGCTAATAACTTCCTCCGAGCGATTCGTGATCACCACCCGACCCCACCCAAGGCACAGAGGTCCTAATACGCCTTATCTTGGCCCGATGTGATCCATATTTATAGCAGGGCAGATACAAATCGCCTAAAAAGGAATCACGCACTTGGAACACAAATCAAATTAAGTTCTCTTTTGTTTTTTGTTCCTTATATGCGAGATGTAAGATATCAGACATTTAAAACGAAAAGCATTTCGGTTTATCAGCATATGCACTACTTCGAAATCTCGTGCGACACGGATATATTTTCTTGCTCCTGAAAACAGAATGGAAGAGAACACACACATTCCCGCATGCGTTCTTATTTTCATTTCAATCCAGACACTTCTATGATTTCAGTATTCATATATATATATATATATATATGTAATGGAGTAAAACACTCTGCGTATTTCTGCTCGTGTGATTCGACCTGTTACCATACCGAGATTGACTGCGCACCACCTACGAATCCGGTTTCCTTTCGCCATCACACATTTCCGCCAGCGGCCATGCCACAGCTGGATTTAATTCGGAAGGCGTTCCTCACCTCCCCAAAGAGCCACTATACCAACGTCGTTTATCCATTCTGCAGACTGGACGTCCCTTCAACATGGGTTTCGTATTTTGGAACGCTCAGTGGATGCTCAAATACTATTCTTGGACGGACACGTCTGTACCAAAACTGACCGATTAGCAGGTGCACTGCCAAAATGAAACAGCCATATTCCAGATTCTTCTCCCCCCCCCCCACACCCAAAAGATGGTGTTTACGGCGGATAGCTTTTGGAAAACGACGATTTCGGCGACTGTTAGTCATGTTATCTTCAAAGAGGTGAAACTCCGGCCTCAGACTCGAAAGAAGAACCGCCCACATACGAAGCCAGGCTGCTAATTACTATGGTATCATCATATGGGCTCGAAACATGTAGCAGTGTTCAACGTGATACTGTAATATAAAATATCTGGGAACAATACAGTGCATTTTGCTGGGACTGAGTGTTGTGGGTTGATGATAGACAATGCACGGAATAAACAACCTGAATACCGCTATTCGCCATGCATGTCAGGTCACCAAAATCCGATAAGATTTTGCCAGTTTTAACCTATTTACAAGTAATTACAATTTTTATTATATTATATTTCATCTTATTATTGGCTTACATTAATAATTGTAAAACTGAGATGTCAATTAGTGACAAAACCTTATCTTTTACTTTCTATTATAAGAATGGCCTGACGATGACTGCATGCAGTCGAAACATGTAGCCTTGATTTAAAATAAAAAGTTATGGCGACGGTTATTTTCTACGTAGAATACGAACAATAAATTAAAAAAAAAGAAGAAAAGTTGTAGATAACGACCCACAGAAGACGTTCTGCAAGAACGGAATGTGGAAACTATGCGTGGGTATGTAGAAAGGTGGAGGTTCGGTGGGGGGGGAGTGATCCGTGCAAAATATCACTCATAAACAATCACGACACATAACGACGTATTTCATAAAGTTGTGACCGCTATGCGACATGAATTAGTGACACAAACCATTATCTCATAGACCGGAAAAAAAGCAAATATATGCGTGTTGATATCTGCCAAACAGTGATAAGAGTGCGCCGCTATAACTGTTAGTACATGAAACAGCCGCACCCTACCAGTGTTCACAGTGTTCAATGATCCCTGGTATCCCTCGCGCACTACCTCACACCTATACGTGAATTCATGGCGATCGCATTCAAACGTTATTACTTACCGGGTCGAATAAACTGCACTGATTTTTTGTGAATGTCAACACATTCACTAAATAAATCTTAACCAAGATGTTCTTAATAGAATTACAGACACTGGAGACGTAATGACTAATCCAGTATGATTCCATCTTCCGAGTCACGTTCGTAAGAAAATGGTATTACTGTAAGAAGGGCTACCATAAACGTACCTCACCTCTTAGAACTATTTCCCAAAGATCAAATTTAACCATCGCCGTGCCATTTCCGTAATTATGGTTTCCAGTGACAGCACGCTTGTACGTTGAAGCACAAAAAACTGCGCTAAAAACCCCCATTTCCATTACGCGACATGTCACTGCATGCAAGCCCCAGATGATTCCATGAATTAAGTCCCATAACGTTGTGAAGTAATGGCATTTTGGACTTTTTCCATCATCCGAAGAATAAAATAACTACAATTAAAATTACGACGTTTCGGAAGCTGGTTCTGCTTCCGTCCTCAGATGAGAAGAGGGAAGGAAGGAAGGAAGGAACACCTACTTTGTTGGGTCCCTTAGATACAGCTAGCCTCAATCACGGGTCCAGTGACTGAGGCTAGCTCTATCTAAGGGACCCAATCACGGGTCCAGTGACTGAGGCTAGCTCTATCTAAGGGACCCAACAGAGTAGGTGTCACGGCTTCAGTGATTGAGGCTAACTCTATCTAGGGCCGTGCCATGGCTCAGGCGGTTAGCCTCCGGCCTCCCACCGCGGAGGCCCGGGTTCGATCCCGGGTCAGTACATGTGGGATTTGTGGTGGACAAAGTGGCACTGGGACAGGTTTTCCCCCCAGTTCTTCGGTTTCCCCTGTCAATTTCATTCCAACGGTGCTCCATTACTACGAAAAGGACAAAAAATTATCATCATCTTCATCTTCATCGCAGGGTTGGACAATAAGCCTCATGGCCGCGATGCGTCCGTAGCGTCTGCTGCGGGGGCCTTCACGACTAAAAAAAACTCTAACTAAAGGACCCAACAGAGTAGGTGTCACGAGTCCAGTGATTGAGGCTAACTCTAAGGGACCCAACAGAGTAGGTGTCATGGGTCCAGTGATTGAGGCTAACTGTATCTAAGGGACCCAACAGAGTAGGTGTTCCTCCCTTACCCCCCTTTCTCACCTGAGGACGGAAGCAGAACCAGCTTCCGAAACGTCGTAATTTTAATTGTAGTTATTTTAATCTTAGGACGATGGAAAAAGTCCAAAAACCCATTAATTCACAACATTGTACACCGTCGTCAAAACCTTTTAGAATTTATCTAACTCCCATATTATTTGGCAAGCAAGATGAATAAGGAGTCCATCACAGAGCAACCTCCATTCCCCACGGACACGGGCTTCATTTACGTCACGTCAAATTATATCCTTAGCATTTCGTCTTGAAGCATTTGAAATGTACGTTGCGCCCTCCCAGTAAGAATAGTTTCAGCAGTATCAACGATGATTAATTGAAGTACGGTGAGGCCACGCACGGACTGGCCGCAGTGACGCCGAATGACGGTTTATTTAAACCGCCGTCTTCGTCTTGCACTCTGTAATTACGGCGTTTTATATACAGAGCGTCATGCTACTGATAAAGAAAAGTTACTTACGGCCACCTTACGAATATTTAACATAACAGCTTGCTAGTTATTATTATTATTTATTAAAATAAATTATTTTTGGTTCCTACTGCATGGAAAAATCTATACTTCAAATAAAAACGTGGAGCAACGTTCGACACATAACATATTCATAACTACAACGTGTACATACATACATACATACATACATACATACATACATACATACATACATACATACACACACACACACACACACACACACACACACACACACACACACACACACACACACACATATACAAGCCTTAGATATAAGTTACCACTCTTCCTTATCAAATACAGGACACGGATTCAATTAACCCTTTAAAGACGAAGCATATCTCTTTACATAAGGACTCAGTGCGTACCGCGCTGTAAACACTCCACTTCGGTTACAAAAACCAATCTCTTAATGTTTTATAAGGCAAAAGTTGCTGTTTGTTCTGAGATCCGTACAAAACACATAAACGCAATGTGGGCACCACGTAGAATTGTTTAGTGTTAACCCTGGTGGTACGTAAAGTTACCGCTAGGCTTTAAAACGTTAATCTTATATGTACTAAGGTACGAAAGATGAATCCCACTGAAATGTATAAATTTTCAGGATACGTTCTTTGATCTTTTACATGTTTAACTGGAATGCTACCGACCTGCTGCACACACTAATGTTTATTCTTGCAACTTAACACCGATGTAACACTGGACTGATATATGAATCATCCGCTCATGTGGCGAACGGGAAGGACCGACAGGAATGACCCTTATTAATTAAATATTGTCTGACTGTAAATACGATAATTTTTTCATTTAAAATGCCACGCTGTTAGTAGCCTACTGGAAGAAGAGTTCCTACACCCATATTACGTGTATTCAATACATTCATCTGCTTGCTAAATAACTTACTATAACAAGGTCTTTGACATTTCCCAACAGTCTCGGTTGTTCCCTGATATTTAAATACTTTTAACCCTTTAAACGTTTCCGTCTGCGTATAGAATTCAGCAAAAATTATACATTATTAAGTGTACCGGATGTTCTGCATAAAGTGTGTCAAACTACAGGGTGTTATTTTATAAGTAATTTTGAGTAAAAAAAGTTCTATATCAACATATGCCCGACTATCAACCGTTACATTGCTACGAACATTTTAATGTACGTATGTGGCTCCCACAAATAATTTTGCAACTCACGTATTTTAACGTACTTCAAAAACAAGAAGAAAGTTATGTGTCGGATAACACCTAATGACATTTCACGTGAAGAAACCGTATCCTTTCATAACTAAAGGATCTACAGTGATTCTGACTGTACAAGGAAAATTAGTCGACGATTGAATGTCATCTTTTCCCAGCGCTGACGCAAAATTTTTGCGACAACAAATTTAAGGATGATCGCGAACTTGAAACAGTTGTCATACGATGGCAGATAACACTGGACACGGAAGTCTATTAATGGGAAATACTTGCTCTAGCACATGACGATGGCGGGAACTCTGTCGAAAAGCAGTTCAGCAACAGTACAATTAAGTCTGAACTGTTCTTATACAAGCTTAAAGACCCCAAAATATGTACATCGTTCACTTACATTCTGACTGCCCTCGTATAACAACTAGATCGCGACATTTGGCGGGATTTCTCCGCAGACCTAGTAAAAAAAAAGCTAGGAAGTGACTCTTAACATAACATAACCTACGTTTATGATTCCTTCGGCACAAACAATCGCCTTTCGGTCTACCACACAATTCCATGAATAGCTGCACACTTCGAACAATCCTATTCTCCTATTACAGAACGCACTTCCCCACACCGACAACCACTGCTGCAAATAAACACTTTGTGCAGTTGCCCCAACAGCGAATACAATTATCAAAAGCAAGTTTCATCAAACACTTATATACGACCGGAAGCTATTGAAAAAAATGTCAAGGGAGAGAAGATATGGGGAATGCAGGCATCAAATTTCATTTTCTTCAAAAAAAAAAAGCTGGGGAGATGGATAAAATAAAAAGCCATGGCAAACCAACCACTCTTACAAACTTCGTCCCTCTTCTTATTAGTGCAATAAACTGACGCAACCCGAACCCCTCACCTGTTCCGGAAATAAGGCTGGATGGAAAGGACGCACCGACAAGGCACGAGGCTGTACTTCGCGCAGTATCACATGTTGGTCCAGACGTCACAGCAGGAACTAACCGTTTGCTACAAAAGTCTCCATGCCTTGCGGAAGGCTGGTTAATCGTGCGTTCTTTTACTTCGAGAATAACCAGATTTTGAAGAGAAAAGGAAACAGAAGACATTCGGCTTACATAGATTACTTCCGATTCAAATTTACTCCCGCCATAATGAATACACCTATCAGCAACCGTGTACTGACACAACGGCAACCTGGAGGAACAGAATTTTCTACTTAAGATTAAGAAACCAGAGCATACAGTGTGATAAAAATTCAATGCCAACGTTTAAGGCAGTTTTATTTACATATCTACAGTTACATATCGATTTTACTTTAACTGGTCATAACATTTTTTAATATTTTAACCTTTTAAAGCCTAGCGGTAACTTCACGTACCACCAGGTTTAAAATTAAAAAATTCTACGTGGTGCCCACATTGCGTTTATGTGTTTTGTACGGATCTCAGAACAAACAGCAACTTTTGCCTTATAAAACATTAAGAAATTGGTTTTTATAACCGAAGTGGAGAGTGTTTACAGCGCGGTACGCACTGAGTCCTTATATAAAACAGATACGCTTCGTCTTTAGAGGGTTAATATGTGTTTGAAATACTTCCACACACTTCAATCATATATGTGAAGTAGCACGGCAAACAAAACCCCAACCATTTTGTCGGATGCATTCAGCCCATCCCAGGTGCCGCAAGGGTTAGCAGAGACTTCATCTAGAAGCATTAAAGCCTGTTGACTGCCGAAATAAAAAATTTAGTTCGAAATATACAACATATCGCAATTAATACATTCCTGTCAAGAATTTACTGGTGACGAACACGTTACTTCATCACGCGGAACAAAAATATGGTTCTTGTTCGCCTAACAGAGAATATTCACATGGAAAGAAAATCATAACAAACTATTCCACGGAATATGAATATGACGTTCGTATATCAATTATATTTTACACATTTCTCACGTGGAGTGTCTCAGATCAGATCTGTCTCTGGCCACGAGCCACCGTCAACTCCCACATAAAGCGTCTTACAGTTCGTTGCAAAATGAAATCAGCATTCCACGAGCCCTGTAACTAACGTCATGGAACACATTACTTCCTGAGAAGTAACAGTCGCTCTTCTAGTCAAAAATGTCTTGCACTTAACAGGAACTCGTTACCGTGTACATATTACCAACCACTGACACATATCCTTAGCCAATGACTCTCCCTCACACACTCAAATTCTATTTCTTTAAGGTTAATTTTAATATTATCCTCCCCTCTACACCGGTATCTTCCAAGCGGTCTTTTTGCTTCCGATTTCCCAAATATAACCTTGCAGGCACGAGCCCTGTTCAGAGATCAACTGTCGAGTCGCCGTAGTAACCCGGCTTCACTTGAAACGCCACCAGAGATTTCAGGTTACCACGATCCTGGCTATTCAGATTACATTCTGCGATGTGATGTACTGTATTCTGGTAAAGGTATAGTCCACCTGTCTACCAAACTGCACAGTATTACATCCCATACTGCCGCAATCTCAACAAACCTCTGGCGGTTAAAAATTCACATGTTGCTATTAAATACGTAAGACAAACTTAAATTTCCCTGCATGTCACTATGAGTATCTCTGAAAAATCCCTTTAAAGTGTGAAACCCTAACACAAAAGCAAAGGTGAAGCACGTGTTCGAAGTCAGGTCACAGGTTCTATATATACACAATTAACAGTCACATGTTATATAAACTATATTGAAATAACCCGTCAATCACACCTGCATTATTATTGTTTTCAGAATCTAGTATTCATGACGACATGTTTCGGCCGAACTGGCCAACTTCAGGTAATACATAATATACACACAATACGTGGGAGGATATTAGCATAAACTCCTATATGCTACTATCCTGTGCGTAAAAATGAGATTTCATTTCTCTTTATAGAACTTTATGTTACTAACATAAATTTAATGTGTTCCATGTCCGTGCGCTGTATCATACAAAATAATATTCACCACCTAATGCACCAAAGTACATAAAATTTTTATTCGTAAAAAGCTCCCACATGTTTCGACCCTGCTGGGTCATCTTCAGGGAGAATAGTCTGTTACACTGTTGGATGCACTTATACAGTTACGTGAGAATGTGCCTTTGCTTTCATCCTCCGTTGTGAGGTATCTTGTACTGCGGACAGTACTGCATCCAACAGTGTAAGAGACTATTCTCCCTGAAGATGACCCAGCAGGGTCGAAACATGTAGGACCTTTTTACGAATAAAGACTGCATGTATTTTGGTGCATTAGTTGGTGATTACTAACATCAATTTTGAAGTCGAAGGAATTCCGCCTGTTTTGAAGTTAGGTTTGTAGAACCTGAAGTTGTTGATATTCTCCAAAGTATTTTGTATACGTTTTACCTGAAGATGGCCTGGTCGGCAGAAACATGTCATAATAAAGACTAAATTCTGAAAACAATAAAAATTCAGTTGCGATTGACGGGTTATTTGAACACAGTTTATATGTTATCACAATGGGGTGTTTAGAATAAAGGTTAAAAATGTTACATGACTTTATATTAACACCGTGCACTCAACGGTACCTAACACTAGATTAAAACTGTAACAAAACAAGAAGACACAAAAAAGCAGTCGTATTATAGTGACTAAATATTCTCCATCGAAGGTCTATGGTATCATCCCTACCTCGTAACTTTAATATACGTCTCCTGAACACCACTTACGGAAGTAAAAATCAATGCTCTTGTAACGTAAAAATAAGCACATGGCAAAACATACCACGATACACTCATCGAGTTTCAATTACATTCAAGGGTTTGGATCAAAAGACACTGCAACGCCGTTCCTAGAAACTGACAAGTCAATGTACGCGCTCATAGACGTTAGTCGTGAGTGCATTCAAGTAAGTTGCATATCAAAATATCCGATGACATTTAATGGATCAAATGGTACAAAATAATTTATATTTGCACCAAACCTTTCAATTACAGCACTCGCACATTACGATCATTACATTACATCGCAATCCTACCTTGTAGCGTAAGTCCGGGGGTGGAAGACACATGTCCGAAGTGGAAGAATAACCCCTGTAGCGTAGGGGATGTCCCAACGGGGGAGAGAAAAAGAAGCAATCCTGTCCGACAGCTACTCAACCGTCACAGTCATCACTCCGTGTCGGCGCTGCAACAATAAAGTGCACACAACTAATTAACCCTTTAAAGACGGTACGTATCTGTTTTATATAAGGACTCAGTGCGCACCGAGCTGTAAACACTCTCCACTTCGGTTATAAAAACCAGTCTCTTAATGTTTTATAAGGCAAAAGTTGCTGTTTGTTTTGAGATCCGTACAAAACACATAAACGCAATGTGGGCACCACGTAGAATTTTTTAATGTTAAACCTGGTAGTACGTAAAGTTACCGCTAGGCTTTAAAAGGTTAACAAAGCCACCAATTCGAGTCTCCATAACAACACGCAACTCACGTCTGTATTACCTGGGGAAACAGCCAGCTTGTGAGATAAGGTACGACACTACCAGGGGCCGTGTGTCGTACAACAGTCGTACGTTATTTGACTCTGACGATCCAAGCGCAGTATAACATAGCCTCGAATGAGACGCAATATTAATTATGCATGCCGGATTGGTATAGATGTGAGGTGGCCACCTTATAAAATACAGTTGAACCCGGTTATAACGACATCGGTTTACGCGACATTGCGTTTATAGCGTCAGATATTCTGTGCCACCAATTAATTCCTCACTGTCAACCATAACATTATAGAACAACACTTGTTTATAACGACACAGAATATTCAGTCTCTTTTATGACGTTATAACCGAGTTCGACTGTATTTCATGGCAGGCTGCGATACTCGCCTACAGCGACTACAGAAACTGCACAAGTCCCCGAACATTAAAGGCAGTTTTGGCCGACATATAAAACAAGTAGCCCCAAATACAGGCGCGTTTGCATTCCTCTAACCGTTCAATAGTCACTCCTTCATTGTCCGAAATACAGCGAAACGTCAAAACCATTACATCTCGAATTCCCACTGCGCTTGCAAACCCAAACATTATTCGTACCTTCCGAACAGTTAATACAATACCAGGTTCAGTTCCAACGGCATACACAGAAAGCATGCATTGTACTCAGCCCCGCAATTCAACACCCTGCAGCGCACCTCCACCTACATGATAACAGAAGGCAGATCTGTATGTTCCTGCTGCCATGTGCTGACGATATCATCATTCGACTCAAACATTTTTACGTAACACGTATAACAAATACCATCAGAAAATAAATACATGTGATATACATAGTTTTCTTGACCATGGGAAGTGTCTCAACGGACATTAATCCACAGTTTCCATACAGAGCTGCCAGACCGTGGTCTGCAATTTACAGAAGGGCCCACAGGAAATGGCATCAGATATAAGATGTAAAAATTCCGTTTCTTTCTGAAGCACACTTAACGGGAAAGACGTCTCTTTCTTGCCTCATTACAAAGGCTGGACACGGCCGGAGCATTACAATGCAGTACGTATGCCTGCCTGCCTGCTTGCCTGCCTCGAGACGTAATTTAATTAGTCGACTTCCTCTTTGCTTGTGTTAGGTCTCTAAAATCTGTACACTAAGCCAAACCTTATTACGTTAGAAAAAAAACCTGAAGACGACCTACTCAGGTCGAAACGTGTTGTTTATTGCCCATTCACTATTACTGTTACAATTAGTATATCTATATATAACATTAATAAAAGGTTGTTGTGCAACATAACCCATAATTCTGTTTAAGTACTCTAAAATCTTATCACAAATTCACAAACCAATTTCCAGACCACAGCAGAAAAATGCAGTACGCTCATAAATGCCCAATAATTTAAGTGCAGGTTCCCTTAATGCACATCGTTTTGAAATAGCAGTTAGGGGAAACCACGGGCAGGAAACGAATCGAAGAGCTATAGGAAGTAGTAGTAGTTTATTCACGCAACGTACAAACTACTAGTCTACTTTCCAAAAATAAAGAAATAAATAAATAAAGAATTAAAAATATAAAGGTGAGTGAAAGGAGCCCTTGCTAATTAATCACCAAGCCTGAAGTGTGTGTGACAGACTAGAAGCAAATGCATACCTCCGTGTATCCTAAACCCCCGGAAGGCAGCTAGATGAAGGCGGTTAGCTTCACACAGCCGCTTTACCTCTAGGGAGCGGAGGATAGGATGGGACCCCACAGCAGGTCTCAATGCGTTGGCGAATACCAAAATTCCAACCCCGCTGGAAATTGAACCCCTGTCGTTGAGCCAGTAACCAGCTCCTACACTGACGGGGAGTCCCAGCTCCAAAATTTAAAAATAATATATAAATTTGCGTGTTTTATGCTACAATATAACTTTGTGTGCAGTTGTGAGGAAAACAGATTGAGAATATGTGACAGTAAAATAGTGAGGAAGTAAAGGTGAAACAGAAACTGCGTAACAGGAGGCCTTGCAGTTTGTACTCCTCATCTCATGTTATTAGAATGACAACAAAGACAAAAAGTGGGAAATTTAGCAAGCATGAACAACATAAGTAATACATAAGAAATCTTGGTTAGGAAACATAATGGCAAGAAGCCATTTGAGTGACTTGGACATGGATCGACTACGCTGAAGTGGATAATAGAAAATGGGTTGTGAAAACAGCAACTGGACGGAAGTTGCTCAGTAGAAGGTTGAATATACAGAACTTGCAACGAGAAATAAACCAACTGCCAAACTGCCTACTGTAATACACCTGCACCACCCACAATACCACAGGACACAACAAATTGCCCCGTACACCGGCGCAACTTTTTAATAAACATTTATTCACCGTTTTTGAGAAGAACAGCTACAGTGACTTTTTACCAATATAATAAGTGTATCATAGACTGTGACCAACTGTTGTTACCATGTTGTGATTGTGTGTGTGTAATTAACGACTGTACGACTCCCTGAGGATGGACCCAATGTTCGCTCGAAACATGTAGGAGAAGTTCCAAAACGTTTTAATATTAATAAAAGTGCATAAGTTGGTTTTTAATAATCTATAAACCAACAGATTTTTTAATCCCGTGTAGCCCAAATTATTTTTGTGAATTCCACCAATATGGTCCAAATTAATTTTCCAGGGTAGTTTTCAAAGTTAAAAAGCAACCCCTAGGTAACAGGAGCTTAGGAAAAACCAACATGAAACACTCTAAAACGATGTGTCTATTTGAGTCCGACATCGGACCTGGTACAACGGAAAGCGATGTCGAGTTTAACTCGACATTGGACCGATAAGGTTTAATAATACAGAAAACTACTGGACAAAAACCTTGTATCGCGGTGTCAGTCAGATGGGTGTTAGTTTTTTTTTTTTAGACTATATCCTGCCTAACGTTTACAATATTACTGTTCTTGTGACAACAGTGTTGTAACGTTTAGCAGAAACGCGCAATCGGTTCAGATACGTTACCGAATACACAGCTGGTATACAAACACGTTTTGAAACTAGTCTTTCCAATCTTATCGTCACGCTGATGCAGTAAAGTCGCTCGCACGTGAAGCAACTGCAATACGTTAACTTGCCTGCACCGTGTATTGCTGGCATGCTATCTGTTTCACACACACAAATCAGCCAAACCTCTCCAAACGCGTACAACATCAACACTGTCACTTGCAATCCAACTTACATTAATCTCCGGATATCCATTTAAAAAATACCAAAGTTTAACACCACAAAAGCAACCCTTCTTTCCTTTTATGAACCTGTTCTCTTGTAGGCTTTATAAAATCACGAATAGTCACCGTAAAAATAAAATAACTCTCTATTGGAGCCTACTGTACTGACTGTACGGGAGTATATTACAATAAATGGACGTTGCTACGCCTAGCAATAAGGAACATCTACGCATATAAAAGCCAAAGACTCGCATTATTGCTCTGATTCTGTCTCCATACAGCAACTCATTCTAGTAGTTACAGGTATAACAGGTGACAGTGACACCCCAAAACAATCTGTCATTATAAAGCTTCGGACGGTAATGCACCCTCGACGTTTGTTGACTGCAAATTACCTCTAGACAGCAGCACTATTTATTATATCAACCTGTCTTTTAAGTAGTTTTTAAGTCCATGGCGTGCATACTCAGTGAAACTGTAAAAGTAATTTCATGCTATCCCCGTCAAGAGCTATAACCTCTAACTTTTTAAAGCCTAGCGGTAACTTTACGTACCACCAGGTTTAACATTAAAAAATTCTACGTGGTGCCCACATTGCGTTTATGTGTTCTGTACGGATCTCAGAACAAACAGCAACTTTTGCCTTATAAAACATTAAGAGACTGGTTTTTATAACCGAAGTGGAGAGTGTTTACAGCGCGGTACGCACTGAGTCCTTATATAAAACAGATACGCTTCGTCTTTAAAGGGTTAAAAGGCAGAAGTTGCTGTTTGTTCTGAGATCCGTACAAAACACAGAAACGCAATGTGGGCACAACGTAGAATTTTTTTAATGTTAAACCTGGCGGTACGTAAAGTTACCGCTAGCCTTTAAAAGGTTAATTAAAAGAGGAAATTACAGTTCATCATTTCATTCGCAACCTCCTGAAGAGACAGCCGTGCCAGCGATGACGTCACTAAGCTACGTTCCTAACATTCTCTCAACAGAGGAAAACGAGATGCATTTACATTTAATAAATAACAGTCGGTTGTTAACAGTTTCATTGGTTTCTAAGGTCAAATGTGAAGTTTCAGCTTGCGACAGAAATCCATGTCTCAGCAAAACTGAACAACACCCGCTTTAAATTGTCATCCTGAATTCTAGAGTAATGTTTCTCCGCCGGTGAGTCGCAAATCGAGTTGAGGTGGGCGATAAAAAGCGGTAAAGGTCGGCGAAATTAATCAGTGGTACATCAGGCGGTCAGACACAACAAGCAGTACACACATGCGACTCTATGAATCTCGAACAATAAATACGGGAAGGTATCTAAACTACCACACTAAAAGAAATCAACCTACGCCATACAAACAAGCATAACATTACTACAATACGGCCTTCCTACATGATTTTTAGATCTACTGCAAGCAATACACACCAGAACCTCCCTGCATTTTACCTCCGTCAAGTTTGGAATTACCAACTCTCTGTCTTCTGTTTGTATGACAACTGCGTAATAATTTTAACACATTTTAACCCCCACGGCTCACACTAATATCAGAACACAAGTCAAAAGCCATCATATTTGATTCATGTTTCCCTAAAACTTACAATATTTATAAATTACGCATATAATGCTTGTGACAAAACTGAGATTATGATTTTTAATATTACATACATAGCTTAACACTCCCTTCTCGTACAGTCTTGTACAACCTGACGATGGCTTAACACGAGCCGAAACATGTAGCTGCAATTAGGTTTTTAATGAGTAAGTGTTGTGCTTGACGGATATGTATTGGCGTCTTTGTATATACAATGCAACGGGTTGAGTCACATCAAATTAAGAGGAACTACGGTTTACACACAAATTATATATTTTTTTTATCTCGGAATCGTAAAATTACTGTACGTTTCAGTAGGTTAACATTTGTTACTGACGCGTAAAGCAGACAAAATAATTACGCATACATTGCGTTGTGTACCACTGAAAAGACAACAGATGATCTGCTAGTTGGTGTGAAATATAAGGGTTAGAGTAACGACACGAGATACTCCACAATAAAATAAAACATTCAAAACAATTAGGAAGCAACTCTGCGATAAAAAAATGCCGATTTTACTCGATATAACAGAAGTAATACACCATTATAATATATCGCAACCGAATTCAGAGTGTAATAAAATTTTGCTAAAGAATGTACCGCAATGAAAGTTGCGCACTTTCCGAAGACATGCAGCTACACAAAGGTTCAAGATGCTACACTGAGGGTGCTAATGCCGCTCCCACATGATATATTCGGGCAGCCAGCATGATGATAATGGTGTCACGGTGTGAAAACGCATTAAGCTGGCGTGTCAGCCACTCTCATGCTATTCATACGGCGGTTCAAGCAAATCGAGCAAGTACTGCCTGCCGTACGGGTGTCCTAAAACCGAACCCAATATGCGGACATCACAACCACAGCTACAAATAGGAAACTCCACCTTTGGGAAGCCTAAAATGAGAAATGTACACGTCCCATTGATCACACGGCTCGCAGTTCAACACAATATTGATAGCATGGCGAAATCAGGCCTGCAGGCGCAAGCACATGGGGAGTACATATCTGAATGCGACCTTTCCTAACCCTTTAAAGACGAAGCGTATCTGTTTTATATAAGGACTCAGTGCGTACCGCGCTGTAAACACTCTCCACTTCGGTTATAAAAACCAGTCTCTTAATGTTTTATAAGGCAAAAGTTGCTGTTTGTTCTGAGATCCACACAGAACATTAACCCTTTAAAGACGAAGCGTATCTGTTTTATATAAGCACTCAGTGCGTACCGCGCTGTAAACACTCTCCACTTCGGTTATAAAAACCAGTCTCTTAATGTTTTATAAGGCAAAAGTTGCTGTTTGTTCTGAGATCCACACAGAACACTAACCCTTTAAAGACGAAGCGTATCTGTTTTATATAAGCACTCAGTGCGTACCGCGCTGTAAACACTCTCCACTTCGGTTATAAAAACCA
>BLKM01003859.1:0-18605 GCA_013340265.1 Coptotermes formosanus | reverse complement strand
GCGTACCGCGCTGTAAACACTCTCCACTTCGGTTATAAAAACCAGTCTCTTAATGTTTTATAAGGCAAAAGTTGCTGTTTGTTCTGAGATCCACACAGAACATTAACCCTTTAAAGACGAAGCGTATCTGTTTTATATAAGGACTCAGTGCGTACCGCGCTGTAAACACTCTCCACTTCGGTTATAAAAACCAATCTCTTGACGTTTTATCAGGCAAAAGTTGCTGTTTGTTCTGAGATCCGTACAAAACACATAAACGCAATGTGGGCACCACGTAGAATTTTTTAATGTTAAACCTGATCGTACGTAAAGTTACCGCTAGGCTTTAAAAGGTTAGCTGTTCCAGGAAAGAAGTTATAATTTGAAATGGGGTCAGACAACCGAGGACAGCCAACAAATCCACTTCCATCACGTGACGGTGCGGAGAAACAGATTATACCATCAAAGTTGCCAAGTGGAGTAGTTAAAAGATCTACAGTGGTAGGACGAATTACGACACATAAATTGTAACTAACCGGACGGGGAAACTGAATGCAACACTGACTGACAGCACAGGGAAAAATGCTAAATTTGAGTGAGAGCCTAGGGAAACCGAATGCAACACTCACTGATGATATAGGGAAACTGAATGCAACAGTGACGCACAGCAGAGGGAAAATGGCTGCACCACTGGCTGATAGCATAGGGCAACTGAATGCGACACACTGACTGACAGCACAGGGCAACCGAATGCGACTCACTGACTGACAGCATAGCGCAACTGAATGCAACACTGACTGATAGCAGGGGAAATTGTTACAGAATTTTGCGCAGATCGGAAGGTTTCTTTTACATTTTCTCAGGTGTTCATGGATGATTCGAGCTTAGGAGCTCCTAAAGTTTGATGCTGTCATTGTGTAAAAGTACTAAAATTCGTGAAAAGCGGGTTCCTTACCAAGATTCTATATCATCACGATCGTCATACCTGAGCGCGATGTTCACTACAGGACACAGAAAAGAGTGTACACATTTGTGAACATACATAAAGCATAGCCTACCTAACATTTATTAGGTCACCAGTCTTTATACCTTTCACCCTACAGGCTGGTAAAAATTAACACATTTATCTGTGAGATCTACAGTTATTTTACCCTTATGTTCCGTACAAACCAACAAAACGGCCGATTTCTCAACATGAGCCACAGGATGCCAAAAATACGTTCACAAAAATCTCCTCATAAAATGTACAGCAAAAAAACAATGAAATTATTTAATTAACCCTTTAAAGACGAAGCATGTCTGTTTCATATAAGGACTCAGTGCTTACCGCGCTGTAAACACTCTCCACTTCGGTTATAAAAACCAGTCTCTTAATGTTTTATAAGGCAAAAGTTGCTGTTTGTTCTGAGATCCGTACAAAACACATAAACGCAATGTGGGCACCACGTAGAATTTTTTAATGTTAAACCTGGTGGTATGTAAAGTTACCGCTAGGTTTCAAAAGGTTAATGTCACTCGTACGTATAGTTGGCTTTCAACCGATACTTCCACGGGCCATTTTGCTCGAAGGTATTACACTGAACTTGATTTAAAAGTCGCGATGTTTATATGTCTTCAAAATACACTCTCCCTAATAGTCCTCATGAGAAAAGTTCTGTTCGTAGTGCCAGTTGAGGCGAACATGCCCGCCTACGTCACTGGCATCCAGGAAACACATTCCTAATGGTGCATTACGTTTCGTCTAAAGAAGCTGTGTGGGTAGGATGACAGAAATTGCAGACAGACACAGACGACAGACAAGTCAACACACGGCACTCTTTGCATAATCCCACGTACCGCCGTTTCAGACCTCTGGAGACAGAACGCAATGACAATCGTTTTGTGGCGAACGGCAGCTGCGTATCGATAAGGTTTACAAAGCAAAACATATTCTAAAACTATCACAGCTCTTGACCGTTCTACACAACTGTCCACTTAGCACTTTATCCCACCCGAACCTTGGAACCAACAAAGCACCAATATCCACCATGATCACATACAACACGGCAGGAATATGAAACTATGGTAACTGTCAAACCAAACTATAAAACACGTACTTCCAAAACGTGATTTCATTATTACACAGCTAACCTCATTTTAGTCTGTTCTTTAACCCTTTAAAGACGAAGCGTATCTGTTTTATATAAGGATTCAGTGCGCACCGAGCTGGAAACACTCTCCACTTCGGTTATAAAAACCAATCTCTTAATGTTTTATAAGGCAAAAGTTGCTGTTTGTTCTGAGATCCGTACAAAACACATAAACGCAATGTGGGCACCACGTAGAATTTTTTAATGTTAAACCTGGTCGTATGTAAAGTTACCGCTAGGCTTTAAAAGGTTAAACTGCTGCTTATTTACAAACGTTGTGTTCGTTACCCATATCAGAAACACTGCATATACTTCTAAGAAACGTTCAAAGAAGAACTGCCGTTACACATCAAGGCTGTTCATTCCGTGCATTGTTATGAAGAACTGCAGTCGATGTATTAGACCAACAAAATGCACAGTTGTTCACGTACGTTAGATATATCGCTCCGACATGTTTCGGCTTTCAAAACACCATCTTCAGGAAGCACGTAATGCCAAGTTTAAAACCAGCTGTCAGTAAAACAGCCACTTTTTTATGGTATCCCATTCAGTATGCAGCGTTGGTAACACCATCATATAAAACTTATATTTAGTTCCTATAGATAAAACACTAAAACATGTTTTAGTGTTTTATCTACGGGAAATAAATTAATATAAGTTTTATATGATGACATCACCAACGCTGAACACTGAATGTGGAACCACAAATAAGTGGCGTGTCTACTGGCAACTGGTTTTAAACTTGGCATTACGTGGTCCTTTAATATGGTGTTCTGAACGCCGAAACATGTCGAAGCGATATACGTAACATACGTGAACAACTGTGCATTTAGTTGGTCTAAGAAATCGACTACAATTCTGTCGTTATAAAGACAGTAAATATGGACCCCTAGTCGAATTAATATCTAAACCTCTAATTACCAGATTCTCATCCATTTTGCTTTTGTCTCTTGCCACTGTTAAATTCATTCTTACTTGAATTGACAACTGTACAGGTGGAGTAAAAGATAAAGAGAAGAAAATCATACCTGAATTGTAAACTAATACCCACTGCCCTACGCCACTGCGACAGCTAAAATCTATCCAATGCCCTGCAGCAAATATGACAACTATTTTAAAAAATTAGTATCATTTCTCGACTCTTTTAACGTTCGATTCAGCCGGAAAACCGAGCATCTTACTGCAGCATTTGTCACTAGCTGGGACACGCAATAATTTGCAACGGAAAAACAGAAAGTTTGAGTTCGCGTTCTGTCATGCTGCAAGCCAGCCCCTGCAACACGCAACCGGTATTACAACTACCGTATCACGAACAGCGGTTCACCGAACATTGTACTGTATCGATTATCATTTCTGCTTAGCGTTCGGGAAGGTACCGGCTTTAGGATCTCAGCCTGGAAACTAAGAGTTTCGTGGTATCACACAATATCCTAGGAAGACACTTAAATCTTACAGCAGGCGAAGGCCTTCTTGTGTCATCATTCCTACATTATCAACCTGCTATTCGACTTTACAGCCGGTCTTGTCTGGTCTGATTTGGTAGTTAATAAAACGTCGTTACCGACCGAACTTCAAGAACACTTGCATTTGGAAGGTTCTGCGTGCTAATCTCCGTCCTTCGGCCCCCAGGCCCGGACTCATGTGGGGAAGGGAGGGGGACAAGGAAGCAATGGCTTCAGGCCTCCGAGGTCCAGTGGATCCGGGCCCCCTTCGACCAGAAATTGAGAACCCCTCAACTGACTTCTCCAGAATGGCAACATAAGAAAGAAATATACTTCATAGTTTAAATATCAAAGTTCCGTCTGGCAATCTACGTACAACATTGACTGCCACCTACCAGCAAAATGGACATGTTATTGCAAAACACTGCGAATTTGCTGCCGTCGGTCTTGCAGTTTGTGTCTACACAGACTTCCGAGCGGCCTCATAACACATGCGGTTCTGCTGTCGACATATACTGCAATACACCTATTAACTGAAATATATCGTTCACTGCCAATCGTTGTTGACATCTTCCAGATACATTATTTACTATTACAAACTCTGCAACGTAACGAGAAACATACACCGATAAACCTACAAACACTACCCTGCTGAAACTAACCTTTTAAAGCCTAGCGGTAACTTTACGTACCATAAGGTTTAACATTAAAAAATTCTACGTGGTGCCCACATTGCGTTTATGTGTTTTGTACGGATCTCAGAACAAACAGCAACTTTTGCCTTATAAAACATTAAGAGATTGGTTTTTATAACCGAAGTGGAGAGTGTTTACAGCGCGGTACGCACTGAGTCCTTATATAAAACAGATACGCTTCGTCTTTAAAGGGTTAAACGTTACAGACTAAAACAGCATAAATTGCTCGTCGACTGCCAATAATATAATTACAATGTATCTTCTGTCTTTATGCGTTCTTGTGCTTTACAAATAAAGTTTTTTCGTGTCCGCACTTTTAAATTCCATCCATCTCTTCATAAATTTCATTCTAAGTACCGCGTTTCGGTTCCACATACAAGTTTCATTGCCAGCCACTGCACACAATTTTTTTACTCCAACCTGTTTCGGCTACGTGTTGTAGCCATCCTCAGGGAGTCAAATTACACAGACATGCGCAGCGCATAGTATGTCGATGGCTGGCAATACACACATTAACTTTGTACACAGAAGTTAGTCGCTATAAAGTACCAATAAAATTATTCAAATTAAATTACATGCATGGCATTAAAACACAGAATGTGAATATATAAAATATAAGACATAAATGGCTGTCTCCAAACATCCTGCATTCTACTATAACTTTACTTTTTGTGGGATGAAGATCCCAGGTTTTGATACCCGGTACTTTTTTTTTAGTGGTAAAGGGCCCCGCAGCAGACGCTACGGACGCATCGCAGCCATGAGGCTTATTGTGCAACCCTATGATGAAGATGAAGATGAAGATGATGATGATTATTTTTTGTCCTTTTCCTAATAATGGAGCACCAGTGGGATGAAATTGACAGGGGAAAACCGAAGAACTCGGGGGAAAAACCTGTTCCAGTGCCACTTTGTCCACCACAAATCCCACATGGACTGACCCGGGATCGAACCCGGGCCTCCCGCGGTGGGAGGGAGGGCGGCGGCTAACCGCCTGAGCCATGGCACGTCCTTACCCAGTGCTTACTCCACGAGTAATCTCCATGCTCATGTCTGCATAATATGGCTTCCTCATGATGGCTACAACACGTAGCCAAAACATGTAGGAGTTAAAAATATTGTGTGCAGCAGTTTATAATAAAACTTCTACGTGTAAGGAAACTGCACGGAATATGTACAATATTAAGTATACCGTGTTTCAGTCTTTGTGTATTAGCGTGTCCTTCACCGCCTTTCACATGCAGTCTACTAAACGAGTTATCCAGGCAGTCTATACTCTCGAAGTCCTTTCAGATGTCCACACAAGAGTAACATTTTATATTACATCTCCCGCACAATCCGATAAGAACGCACAATGTAACGCAAAGCGCCACGGAGACACGGGCGTAAATGTGAACAGGCTGGTTCTGCTTACATCGTCTTCACCTTCCACAACAATCACCAGAGCAAATTCCGATAACACGACACAGCAAAGAGCTGTGTCCGTGCGTCTTGTCAGTCGGTGAGGACAGGACTTTCTATCCACTTGCACAATCAACAGCATTACGCGAGTAAACAAAATCACACCCAAAACAAACAAACTAAATAACGGGATGGGCACCAGTGTCTGCCGATCGTCAAGCTGCGAGTCCACGCTATACCACAGCACACAAAAACCAGCGGCAAAGAACAGCAAGCATGCGTCTTTGATTATGCGTCTTATTTGTGGCCACAAACCCCACTACTGTCATTCTGGTTACTATAACTACCAACAATATCACTATAATCATCATCTTCGTCAAGTTAACCTTTTAAAGCCTAGCGGTAACTTTACATACCATCAGGTTTAACATTAAAAAATTCTACGTGGTGCCCACATTGCGTTTATGTGTTTTGTACGGATCTCAGAACAAACAGCAACTTCTGCCTTATAAAACATTAAGAGACTGGTTTTTATAACCGAAGTGGAGAGTGTTTACAGCGCGGTACGCACCGAGTCCTTATATAAAACAGATACGCTTCGTCTTTAAAGGGTTATAATAGTAAAAACGTTGCTGATCATTAAGAATCGCACTTTGTACAAGTAATGGGAAATGACAGTACCTAGTACATCTCGACTCATTCCACGTCTCCCCACCCTATCCACATGTCCAGCCAATCGTAACCCCTCCCCCCCATATTTCATTAACGTAGCAACAGTAGGTGACACAGGTAAATCATGAACTCCACATTGTGCAGTATGCTAGACTTTCTTGGAATCGGAACATTATTATTGTTATTATTATTTTATTAACATTATTAATTCGTATTAGCACTGTTTATATTATTATAATGTAACGTGTGGACACGGAAAGAAGCACAAAGACTGCACAAACATTATTATATCCAATATTAAGTATAGCCCAAAAGCAGACCGGCCCCGCAGTCCACCTCCTACACAATGGGCACGGCGTCATTCCTGGGGGTAAAGCCGCCGGGGGGTGGCGTTAACCACCCACCCCGCCAACTAGCGCAGAGTTTAAAAAAACAGTATGGCTCCACTCCCCCTTTGTGCCTTCATGGCAGGTTACACGGCGAACTTCGAAGCGCAAAAGCATGTAGTAACAAACAGGTAATGTATATTAAATAACCTTTGAATATGCTTCCTACAGCAAGATCACCTCTGACATTTTGACACGCTTTCTTCTTGGAACTACATTGTTCTGTATTTTAAAGTGAGTTTGGGCATCAAGGTAACTATCACTACCAAACGAGCCTAAAATTGGAAATATTTCTCAACGATAGGTCAGCAGCTACTGAATTTAATTACAGTAGAACCCGGTTATAACGACATCGGTTAATGCGACACCTCGTCTATAGCGTCAGGTTTTCTTTGGTACCAATTAATTCCTCACTGTTAACCATAACATTATACTCCTCGGTTACAAAAACGATCGCTTATAACGACACGACACAAAATATTCAGTTCCTTTCATGACGTCTTAACCGAGTTCGACTTATTTTGTTCTGAATTCGAATCTACAAGTATGCCTGTTTGTTTTACGTTACGCAAGGCGAAGTTTCTTTTCTGGGCACGCAGTGAAGGCATGCAGGAGGGGGACAGGTAGGGCTCCACACATTATTAACCACGGCATTTCATGGACGTGAGTGGCTAACGTTACGCTTCAGTTGCTATACTCATGGGGAAAGAACCCCCGTACACATTCAATAGGTGGCTGGGTGGGCCCCACAGCTGATCTGGCCGTTTTTGAAAAGAGAAAAACTCCTGCCAGTGGGGGGGGGGAGGGGGGAGTCCGAAGGTGGATTCATGTATGTTGTTCTTCATGCCAATGAATTTTCGTGTTTCACCCTTTTTGCATCTGTGTCTCACTCTGCAATACGAGTATGTGCTACTACAACAGTAACAGCCAATACACAGTTTGAGTTTAGTTTTAGTGTTTCACAACGTAGGAGACATTAAACTCCTATCTTTTAACCAGCTCTAAGAAAATAAAAATTTTTAACTAGAATCCTCATCAACAGCACTGTGAGAACGACAAAACAAATTAAACCTAAATATGTTACATGGTCCTATTCGTTTACGATCCATTTTAACATTATCCTCACATCTACGTCTAGGACTTCCAAGTAGTCTCTTTCGTTCAGGTTTTCTCACCAAAACTCTATTTGCATTTTTCTTCTGCTCCCTTCTAGCCACACGCCCCGGCCCTCTCGCTGTTTTTGATATGGTCACCCAAATAACATTTGGAGATCCATATTATGGAAACACCTCTGTTCCCATTCACGTCCTCCCTCTTTAGACCATAAACCTTCCTCAGCACCCTACTTTCCAACATCATCAGCATATGTTCTGCCCTTAACCCTACATAAACAGACAATTCCAAAATCTCACGAACCATCATATTCAGAAACCAAAATTTTTGTTCTCTCAATACATTCCTGCTAAAAATTTCAAATCTTCGATCTACAGGGACTACATAATGAAACTGTTTATTTAACAGCGCTGTATCAACACCACAGGATTATAAACTGTGAGTTTGGAAGAACCGGAAAAGAAATAGCAATTGCCTCTTTTAAGGTTCCACCACGGTATATGTAGTAAGCAAATCAAATGCTACGACCGGGATTCGATCGAGTCATCTCCCGACTACGAAGCTGTTCCAACCCTGCGTCAAGAAGTTTCGTAGCTCAGTTCCAAAAACTGAAACGGATGGAAGGACGTGCCATCGTCATCGAGCCTGTAACTGCACTTGTGATGAGCGAGTTGAAGTGACTTGTGAGGAGTGACGTGAAGTGGGAAACAGAGAAATGGGAACTGATTTCTTGACGACATGCTGTGTGCCGCGACGCCCCACTGGCAAGCAATTCCCGAAATAAAATATTGCCAATTGGGTAGGGGACAGAAACCTGACGCCATTTTGGACCAAAACTACGTCCATTTCTCACATCTATGGAACAAAAACCCCTGAAAGACACAAACAGAATTCTAAGGAGATAATGCCTAAAACAAGACTTACCATCTGGTGTAACCAGATAATATGGATGTAACCAACATCACGGTAAAATACCAAACGCATCAGTTTATAATGGGCTAATATTTTTTTAAAAAATATGAATATCCTGTGGCTGGGGAACATCCAATAATGTAATAATAATGACAACAGCAGCAGTAAGGACGATGACACTCAACATTAAATTAACAGCATATTCCGAAAACAAAAGAATTAGGCAACCAGTAATGCGATCCTCTGCCTGTAATGAAAACAGCCGTGATGTACTGCGATCAGAAAGGCCTGAGCAGACGTGTAATTCGTCTGAGCAGCAAACTGAAACAACAGAACGTCACGCACTGCGTCAGTCTGGGAGCATTTCCCAAGAGGGTGAAAGCAATGGTATGGCGCTGATACTGTTTTTAGGCGCGTTCGCAAAATTGCGAAAGGTGACTATGAGCTTCGCGACGTCTGCCAGCCCGCATGGAACAACTGGGCTGCCACTGGACGGATTTTCATGAAATTTTATATTCGAGGACTTCGAAAATCTGTCCAGAAAATTACACTTTTATTAAAATGTGACAATATTACGGGTACTTTACATGAGGACCTATACACATTTATGATAACATCTCGCTGAATTATTTTTACAATGAGAAATTTTTCAGACAAAAGGTGTACAGAACATCAAAACACACATTTTATGTTCCGTAACTTTTTCCCGAAAATCGTACCGTTTATGAGACAATGTGGAAAAATATGGTAGAGCCAGACAGGCCACAGATGGCAATATAATACGGCGCATGCGCTTTACATGCTGGATAACTAAGGTCACAGACACGTTCAGAATAAGTAATACTCATGGCCTGTACACGGCGGCAAACGTTACGCGAACGCCCCTCAATGTTACCTTATAAGTACAGTGCCTGTATTCTTCTAGTCTAACCAGTATATGATTCACTGTAAGTGCCAGAATTTTGCAAGAATGTTTATTGAAAAGATCCACACCCATGGAAGGACAGGCTTAAAGAATCTCACTACAAGTGATTTGTGTTACTCTTAGCGTACATAATATTAACCTTTTAAAGCCTAGCGGTAACTTTACATACCATCAGGTTTAACATTAAAAAATTCTACGTGGTGCCCACATTGCGTTTATGTGTTTTGTACGGATCTCAGAACAAACAGCAACTTTTGCCTTATAAAACATTAAGAGACTGGTTTTTATAACCGAAGTGGAGAGTGTTTACAGAGCGGTACGCACTGAGTCCTTATATAAAAGAGATACGCTTCGTCTTTAAAGGGTTAATGTCTTAGTGCAGACAAGAATGACATTGTGCATCTCTATCCCTGGACGGGCTTAGAGCAACAGACAGACAATTTTCACTGGAAGATGTCTTGCGGTTTTTTTTTAGCCAACTTAGTTAAAGCCGAACTGTTTCACGCCGACACACAGATCTTGATCTTTACGCAAAATCACAAAGACCCTGTCGCGGAGAAAGAACTCTCTGTAGAAAGAAGTTCTGCACCTGAGCTGAACCCGCCCAGAAACTGTAATGGGAAAGTCCGAGATGTATATCACCGTACGCCATTGTCTCAGAATCCAAGCAAATTATTCTCTGGAGAGTGAAAACACTCTACCGAATAAGACCAACTTTCAATTTCACATCTTTTGGCGATTCCAGGGCCGATAACTCGCCAACACACTGCAACAAAATTCCCTTTCATGAGCTAAATGTTGAGCTAATTTTCCTTTCACTTTTATGCTTCTGGAAGTTTGAAAATGGTGCGTGCTGCACTGGCCCGTGTTATCACTAAGCAAGTGCTCACACACTGTTGCACTTCCAAAGATACATAACGACCATCCCGGTTTCGGTGCTCCTAGAAACAGAACTCACTCCATGCAGCATGGCCCTTTTGACAAGCCAGCAGCTCCTCACCTAGTCATGGAATTACCCACATTTTACGGAAAGCGACGCCCCATTACCGTCTTCACAACAGCCCGCCAACTGCACGTATTCCCAGCCAGATGATTCCAATTCAAACCCTCCCAGCCCGTTTCTTTAAGATCTATTTTAATATTATCTTCCCGTCTATGCCTTGGTCTTTTCCCCATCAACACCCTGCATGTGCTAGCTACCCTATACAGAAAATCAACGAATTTCATGACAAAGAGTTATTAAAAACACATCAATTTGTACTCGTCTGTAAGAAGTTAGGTGCAATTTACGTTGGCACGTGGACGGCCCGGAAGGTTGGCCGCCACAAGACGATAATTAAGGAAGCGCAGGCGTGTAATTTACTTCATTATGAAGTATAGCCCGATGTACCTATGTACAAGGGTCAATCCTGAAATTCGTATGCTAAACCCAAGCACATTCATTCCTTAAATCTCAAGAACAAGAACAAGAACCCGCGGCTAGAATAACACGAAGTAGCCATACAGCAGGCCTGCTCAATCCGTAGATCGCAGGCAATATGCTGCCCGCGACACAGCGTTATGTTGCCCGCGGAAAAACTTACAATGAGGAAACGTCTTTAAAGTACTGCTGTGGCAAAGCCGAGATAGAACGCCGAGGCAATTTTGAAAACTTATGAGCCGTTTATTTATGCACACATACATTTCATTAATAACTTATTTTGCAAAAACGTGCTAAAACAAGGACACGTTAACCTACGTTGCAAATTACACATTTCACACATTAGTCTTCTCATTATCAGTGTATTTTTACTGCACATGATGTACAGACAAATGCAACGCAAATGTATGCATATCATTATCGAACAGCCTATTTATTCGTTCTTCAGTCTGCGTATTGAATTTCATGCTGCCTGCATGCAGACCAACTTTCGCCGAAGTTGCCCGCACCACATAAATGGGTACGCAGACCTGGCCTACAGGATCCATTGGCGAACAACATTTGAATATATACATATATATATATATATATAAACTTGTGGGTTCTACAAAGTTGTTAAAGGTTTAGTGTTTTTAGACTTTTAAAGCCTAGCGGTAACTTTACATACCACCAGGTTTAACAATAAATAATTCTACGTGGTGCCCACATTGCGTTTATGTGTTTTGTATGGATCTCAGAACAAACAGCAACTTTTGCCTTATAAAACATTAAGAGATTGGTTTTTATAACCGAAGTGGAGAGTGTTTACAGCGCGGTACGCACTGAGTCCTTATATAAAACAGATACGCTTCGTCTTTAAAGGGTTAATGAATTTTAATCCACATAAGATTTTATGAGATACATACCTGTGCTGTGACATCACTATTGGACAGTGAACATATGTTTTACAATGAATCGTTCATGGTGCAAGGTTTGATCTTGCGAAAGCAATGGTAAAAATGTACCCTTGAAGATGATGGACTAACATCGAAACGTGTTGGGTGATATGATGTAATATGGTGTAAAAGTGTCTTTTCATGAATATAGTGCATTTGTTGGTATTTGTTTTTATATATATTAAAAAATGCACGGTGAAAGCAGTATAAAAACATTTGAATACTTTATGTGAAATACTTGCAGTGTTTCTGCACTGTATCAGATCTCTGTATTTTGTATAGTTATGGCTTATTCCTCATCCTGCTCTAACTTCAACTAAATCTGGATCCATCGAATGTAAAATACGTAAAATTTATATGAAAAAAGAGTCTGTATCTGATACAGTAACAGTTTTACTTGTAGATTAAAATATTTCCTTGGAAAATATTTTATGGTGAAATAGATTACCTTTAAGTGGCTCAAATTTGGATCCACAGGAGAACAGTCTTTACTGTAAGGTCAGCTGTAATGAATTTAATGGCAGGTGGCCAGACGGCTCAACAAATCACTCGCAGTTCTACGAGTTATTTGCACCTGTGCTTCAGCCGGGTCTCGAAGCTATGGCACGCGCGCCGAGGTAGGCGATGCATGACGGCCGATCGTTACGTGTAAGTAAGCACCGGAGACGACACCTGTCCTTAACAATGATTGCAATGACCATTCGACTGGATAAATACAGGAGAACCCACAAACTCGCCCCCCGTCATGTGCAGGCCTAGCAATTTCATGTCAAGACTCTTCCACAAATGAATTCCATGCAGTTATGGACACCAAAGGTTCATTATCGTCAACACAAACGTCCATTACTGGGTCCTATTTGAAACCATGTCACGTTACAATTACCTGCAGTAACACTACAAAATTCTACACTAGGCCCACAGCCCATATTTATGGGTTTTGTACGATTCTCAGAACGATGATAATGCTTCTACACAGCATTAGCCCGTTGGTTTTGTAAAGGCGATGTCAGATTACGAATTAAAACTTGAGATGAAAAATACGGGGTACAGAGGGTCAGCTGCATTCAATATGCATACTATATACTCCAGCTTTCCTCATAATAGCGAAAATTACTGTTCTGCACTCACAACATCAAAACAGACCATAAAGAACATGACGGGTGTGGAGTTGATCCATGCCTATCATGACAGTGACCAGTGGTGTGCTCTTGTGGACACGGTAATATACCTTCCGGTTTCATAAAATGCGGTGACTATATTCACTACCTGAGCAACTGTTAGCTTCTCAAGAAGAAATCTTCTTCACGGGTAAAGACAGCGTCATTTTTTTCAACGCGTCTTTTACGAGCACGTCTACCATCCGGAGTTCTTGTTATGCTTCTATGGCGTTTTGACCCGTTTTCGGGATGTGGCCTCCCCGCTGCCGGTGTTCGAGACACTCGAATTTTTACGAGGTGAGAATGTCAACCGTACGTTCAACCCCCAACCTGGAAGGCCAGGGTATATCTGTCCGGCACCTCGCCACCCCGCTCAAAACCTGTCCTGCACAAGGGCGGCACTACCAGCAGCTGGACTGTCGCCAACAGAGCTTTCCGAGTTCAGTGGTGCATGCAAGCTCCGTCACCAGGCTAAATATTCCTTCATCAGGGTGGAGATATTATCGAGAAAGCCAATGTTTGTACATGTGTGATAATTACTAATAAAATCTGTTGACCCTCGCTTAATATTAACACACATTAAGGACCTTTAAGAAGTATACACTAGTGTCTCATGCAAACGCTTTTGCAAATCCTTCACATAAATACGCACTATGGTCTTTCGTCCTTCGACACCAATATACAGACTTAGTACTGGTTAAATTGTAATGTCAGTTTTAATACTCTTTGTTGATAACCTCTTGAGCACGATTACTTATCACATGGATACGAAAAACAAAAGCCTTACAACCTCGTTCCAAGACTTCTCGTTGCAGCCTGCATCGCGCAGCACGTAGCCACCTTCCGTATCCTATCCTACAGTGAAAAGCCACTTATGCAAAATCATGGACTAAGAAACCGTACCAAATTAAAAAGGGAATACTTCAACGTTGATGGGCTGGCAACCAAAAATGTTACACCTGTGGTGAATTAAGAAACATTATACGTAATTATTTTTGCTGAAGTTTTGGTCTACGTCATCGCTCCGGTTTTTCCAAAAAAAAAAATTGAAAAACAGGTCAGGTTTCCTTCACCCGTAGTTTTAGACTAGTTCTATCAAGGAGACAAACAAATTGAGATTCCTTAGTTAATACCGTCACCTGATGGAGGTAACAGAAACAGTTTCCCAAGTGTTGTGGTTTGAAAAAATAAAAAGACGGACACCCAGACGGACAGACAGACGTATCAAAATATGGTTTCAAAAAAGGAATTTCATTATTTGGGTCCTGATTTACAGCCCACTCTATAGTCAAGGCATCGGCGCCACGCGCCACCAATGGACCAGAAAACTCCAACAACCGAGGATCATTACATTCAACCAATCAACGATCGAAACACAAGATACAAAAAAGTCTGTGTGCATGCATTACGTGTTGGACAGAACAAAAACTCACACCTCATCGCGAGTTAAATTTCTTTGTTTGAAATCAGTCAGCCAAGAGGGGCACGAGAATCTAGAAGATTTTGAGTTTATGTTAGTCATCTTCGCTCGTTGACAGGGCAAGAAAGCGTCAAGTACACTATCGTGGAACGAAAACAAATTCAAAAAGGAAACCCACGCTATGACTCCAGAGAACCTTCCCTCACTTTCTGACTTTGCCTGAGCTCAACGGATCAGAGCAGAGTGTGCAAAAGCTGACCACTCTCCCGAAAGAGTGGCCGGCGGTTAACCTTTTAAAGCCTAGCGGTAACTTTACATACCACCAGGTTTAACATAAAAAAATTCTACGTGGTGCCCACATTGCGTTTATGTGTTTTGTACGGATCTCAGAACAAACAGCAACTTTTGCCTTATAAAACATTAAGAGACTGGTTTTTATAACCGAAGTGGAGAGTGTTTACAGCGCGGTACGCACTGAGTCCTTATATAAAAGAGATACGCTTCGTCTTTAAAGGGTTAAACATTAGTTTAACACTGCTTGAGCCAGTAACCCCACAGTGGAGGTTATGAGTTTTTTACAACACTTTCTGAGTTCATCTCATGGACGGGTTGTGTTTTTTAACAACACCACAAGACTAAAACCGTGATGGCCATTGACGGCCACGCGGTGTATAAAACTACGATTTAATCCTGATTTCGTATGGCCTCTCCCTGTCTCTCTATCAGGCAGTAACAGAGACTGGACGTACGATAAAGCCTGCCTAAAACGGAACCGTAATTACGCGCAAACTTGTTTTAAGGCTGTAACTTGTCTGGTCCTGATGTAAATTATATATCGTGAGCAAAATCCAATGAAGAAACGAAAAGATAAAACCACTATTGACAGCAAATATTTTCTGATGTCCACAGTTCCTTGTTCGTATAATTTTGGTCTCTACTCTGAGTTTTGCAGTTTGTATGGAAAGGAACATTAAACGTCAGAAATCGAAAAAGCATTAGTAAACCTGACCGTCGAGCAAGTTACCTGCAGAAGATTACTAGCTACTGTGCGAGATTTTGAGCTACAATTGGAGTGTGCATAGGAGAAGGTTAAGAAGAAACACAGAAAACAAAGGCAAGAAAAAAGTGAAAGGGATCACTGCGGCGTAGGAAAGCAGCACCAGTGCACATGTGAAACGGTGATACAAGCCTGGATCATTAATGTATCAAACATGTCTAACGCACTAGGTGTTCATCCCACGTCCCTTCGTTCAGCAAAAATGGCTTGCGTCCCCATTTCAACTACTGACACATACGACTGGCTTTCCCGGAACTTTGTATGGTCGTTATGACACCGGAGGCCACTCCGTCATACTTGTTAGCCTCACACAATCACTAATAACAACGACGAACGAGCAACTTGTGTCCTGGGAGCGACATTGGCGCCACTTACGTCATGGTTCAGAAATGATGTGTGGTAACGGAGCTTGGAAAAATGTGAAATTATTGTGTGCAGAATGCAAAAGAACAACATGAAAAATCCTCTTTCGCTTTTCATTTGACGGTGACAATTAACCCTTTAAAGACGAAACGTGTCTGTTTTATATAAGGACTCAGTGCGTACCACGCTGTAAACACTCTACACCTCGGTTATACAAAATTAATCTGTTAGTATTATATAAGGCAGAAGTCCCTGTTTGTTCTCAGATCCACACAAAACACATAAACGCAATGTGGGCACCACGTAGAATTGCTGAATGTTAAACCTCGTAGTATGTAAAGTTACCGCTAGGCTTTAAAAGGTTAATGAGCTAACGCAGCCAGTCGTGTAAAATATGGTACAAAGATAAATCATACGCAAACACATCATGGAAAAAAAAAGGCACAGTCCTCCCTGTTCATTTCATAAAGGCATACAGGCGGAGTAGAGGTACAGCTCCACGCATTTTTAACAGCGACACTATCTGCAGGTAAGTGGCTAACTTCAAGTCCTGGCCGCTTTACCTTCGGGAAGTAAACCCGGTACCCGTTTAATAGGAGGCTGGGTGGGCCACCGAACTGGTCTGGACGTTTCCGGAGAAGACAAAAATCTCTTCTCCCTAACGGAAGTCGAACCCCGGACCATCCAGCCCGCAGCCTAGTCGCTATACCAATTACAGTATCCCGGCTTCTCATCACGTACGAAATACTTTGTCGTGGCTACACAATTACAAACATGGCGACAGTGCGAAATTGTCAGGGCTTATCCCACAAACTTAACATACGTGAGGCGTAATTACGTCAGAGGTGCGCAATTTCCGAGCGCCAGGTCGCCCGGGCGACTACATTTTGTATGGCCGCGCTTAATATTTGTGGGATCTCAGTATGGAACCTGCTTCCTGTCACCCTTGTGGCGCCTGTAATTTCCAGATGGCGGCTAGAGTTGTGGAAAATTTGTACTCCTCTGAATGAAGTCATAAATTCCTCACGAAAATAAAATACAATAACCATAATAATAAAAAAAGGTAAAGCAGTCCCATTACAGGCCTGGACAGGCCCACAGGGTTCCAGGAGGTCGAGGCTCCCAGATTTCTAGACAATCGGCACATGAAGGTGGTAGGCTGTCAGCCATACACACCGGCCGCGTTTACCCCCCAGGAAATGTTCCTGGTACTCATTTCTGTTAGAGGCTGAGTCGACCCCAGGGCCATTGTGCGACCGACAGGATTATGCCAATGAAAAAATCCACTGACACCATCGGGAATCGAGCCCGCGACCTGCCGGTTTGTAGCACAACAACAACAAAAACAACAATAATAATAATAACACACGTTCGTATCAGACCTGCAAGACTAGAAATCTATGTACTAACAAAGTACACGTAATGGGTTCTGCTTGGAACTCACGGCTTTTATATAGAAATAACGCATCGTATTTAAACCATTCTGTACAGAAAATACGGTCATATACTTCTGGATCCCGTTTTTCACTGTTTAACGACAATGGGTACTGGGTCATTCCTGGGGGTAAAGCGGCCGAGGCGTGCCGTTAACCATCCACACCAATCTAGGGCCGAGGTTAAACAAAGAGTAGAGCTATATCTCTGCTCCTCCCTCTATGGCTTCAAGGCTGGTTATAGGGTGAACATTTTTGACATTACTTTTTACTGTTTAACGCGCAGTGGTTGCAATACGTACCAGCTGCCGCAACATTTGAAACCCCTGCATGCTACAAGGTAGTGCATTTATGCGAATGTACGCCGCACGGTGCTCATAACAATTACAGATTACTTCCCTAAACGACACTAACCAGTCAGTGTCCATAATGGATACGGCCTGTGTTCAATCTGAAGCAGGACCTGAATTCTGATCTACAATTCTGACAAATCTCTCAAAACGTACACACTTGGATACGTATACTTGACAAAGCCTAAAACACTGGAGACAGAGAGACAGCGGACGCCTTCAGGCGACTGTGCCTACAATGTTCAAACACACTACTTCATAAGAACTGGTCATAAGTCCCCGGTGGTGGGGGAGGGGTTCGACGCCAAGACATACAGATTGATCCACCGTCAACTGCAGAGTGATATGGATTCAGTCTTCAAAGCGATATAAACAGATTTTACTGCAGCTGAATATCAGATAGCAAGATAATGCGTGCACTTAACAGGCGAGGTCTACCCGTGGATGAGAAGAAGCTTGTTCATTCTTTACGCTGTACTAACAAAATGAATACATGAAGACAGCTGGAAACGGCAAGAGTGTGTGGTTTTAGTTTGCTTAAAGGCTCTCAGAGTTTTAACTAACCCGTGACACCAGCAAAGCTTTCCTGACGTATCTGAAGACAACAATATGGTACAAAGACACTCTCCGATGTACGCACCACTTACCTTCAGTGGTCGCAAGACGGAATTGAGTATACATTGCTCAACTGTATATGCATATGCAAGAGAGTCCAGTTCAGTATACATTGCTCAACTGTACATGCATATGCAAGGGAGTCCAGTTCAGTATACATTGCTCAACTGTATATGCATATGCAAGGGAGTCCAGTTCAGC
>BLKM01003857.1:0-32249 GCA_013340265.1 Coptotermes formosanus | reverse complement strand
AAGAAGAAGAAGAAGAAGAAGAAGAAGAAGAAGAAGAAGAAGAAGAAGAAGAAGAAGAAGAAGAAGAAGAAGAAGAAGAAGAAGAAGAAGAAGAAGAAGAAGAAGAAGAAGAAGAAGAAGAAGAAGAAGAAGAAGAAGAAGAAGAAGAAGAAGAAGAAGAAGAAGAAGAAGAAGAAGAAGAAGAAGAAGAAGAAGAAGAAGAAGAAGAAGAAGAAGAAGAAGAGTTTCTAAATGCTTCTACAGATAGCATACAAGTGCAAGAGAATGGTCAGACTTGAAGTTCACAATGTTTATGACGAGTGAAAACACACACCCACTACATTTTAACCCATCAGGTAGTGGCTATGGAAGACAGATATGGGTGTAATGAAATAATTTACAGATTATATCTTCAGTCCCTTCGAAGCAGCTCCTTAGCAATCCAAGGCATTGAACCCATGTCATAAACTTGGCAAGAACAGCATGAGACCACTCCTGAATCAAAATGTTCGTGACCACTTTAGTTTCATCTCCTGTGTAACCTTTGACAGGAACTGCGGGCCTCTGATGTTTTTCCTGGCACCGACAGATAGGATTCTGCTTTTGCTAATCAGTGACAATGAATTCTGCAGCAATCCATTATATCAGAGCTTGTGTCAAAGTGCTCTGACATGGGATTAACACCTAATCAGGCAAGTTGCAGATGGTGCACATCTGTTTTAACAAACACATTTTTCAATTCACATCACATGTTTATCAGCTTTGCTCATGGACAGATACACAGAATGCTCAAGCACTGTTATCTGAAGTCACTGCACTTACAAACTTGAAAAAGCAATCAAATAGACAAATTTTGTTCACTGTTTCTTCTCTGAAAGCAGGTTTTAAAATTCCCTAGGATGCTGTAGAAGTTTTGCATACTCTGAAAACTAGATGGACATGCAGTGTTCTGTGAAATGTACAATTTTCTGACACAATGCAAACTGAAAAGTGCACAAGATATATCCTTACGCCACAAAGTGTTAGAGCTGAGTGTCTATGTCACAAATTTTAATGAATGCCAACTGACTAGGCTGGCTCCACCCTACCTCCACCTAGCAGACATGTCCTGTCCTAACTGCGACAGCATCATCCTGCAGCCAGTCAAACTCATTTACATCAAGGGCTCCTAAAGCTGCAAATGCACTGCATTGTTGCTGCTGATAGCATTATGGGCTCAGAAGTGTAATGGTTAAAAATAATTCACTTAATGCCTTTCACGAATTTTTTGTTTGTGTCCATGCATGGCTGTGCCCACGCTAGTGCACACAGGCAAGGGAGCTTGCGCACAGAGCCGGGTAGGTCTGTAGATGCATCAGCACTGGGAAGGTTATTGACACCTGTACAAAAGTCCGTTTCTGCACTACTACTAAAAAAGCATAAAATTCAGGTGTGCACAGATGTGTCCCCACACACGTGCATGTGCACACAACAACAACAACAGCAGCAGCAGCAGCAGCAGCAGCAGCAGCAGCAGCAGCAACAACAACAACAACAACAACAACAACAACAACAACAACAAATACCACCACCACCCCCCCCGCTGCCGCTGGCCCCCCCCCCCCCCCCCTCCAACATTATGTCTTGCAAACAGGCCTCATAGTTTTCCTTCAACTTCCTTTCATAACCAGTACAGTGAAACAATGCATATTCTACAATCAAAGACTAATTTATTACCATTCCCCTAAAGGCCTGGTTGTGTTACAGAGTGCAGGCATAAATACACAAAACACAAAAACCCATCGGCCTATAAGACAAGTTATTTTTCCCAGCTTCTTCGATGACAAATTCTTGTATGGTTGTGAACCCTCAATTGTGCACAAGAACAGGGAAAAATCAGGACACAGGAAATACGAAACAATATATTACCAAAAATCAAGACATACCCATTAGAGATTTAACACAAAGATGGTGAAAGCAACAGTTAATCCAAAAATCTGAAAATACCCACTGGCAAAGTGGAACACAGGCAATGAAAAACAACGTATGGTCCAAAAATCTGAAGGTATCCACTACCCATGCCACTAAAGTTTAAATTAAATACAGTGTTTCAAACAACACTGTTTGATTAATCTTGAACAGACTTGAAAATAGATCTGTTTCAGTATGAAAACTAATGAACTATACATAAAGTTGCAACCTGTAAAGAACTGTCGACTGCTGAGTGAGAAATGCAAGAACATGACAAAAGATAAAGCTAGAACAGGATAAGAAGTTGCTCAATCTGCCACAGGTTACTGTGACAGAATTTATGCTTCTGGCAACATACTCCAAATAATAAATGTGCATCTTGTGAACACTGCATATCCTGTCATGTGTATCATTAAAACAATGTACAAGTATTATGCAGGACAATATCTAACACTCACTACTTGGGGTTTCTTTTTTTAAAATATGAAGACACTAAGAGTCATAAGATTGGGTAGCTGACAAATGTAAGGTACCTTCATGCTGAAAATGTCAGCTAAACACAGTTCTGACACAGTAGAGTACTGGTAATTTTTGTCACAGTGCTTGCCGAAATATTTCACCAGAAATATGAGCACCACTGTTAAATGTAAAGTTAAATCAATACAATTCAAAAGGGAAGCAGCACATCATCACATAAAATTGTCTTTTGCTCATAATTTGGCCAAAAACCTCACATTCTGATAACAGATCAGTCTAAGACTGCAGTGGTCACGTGAAATGTAAATAACACATTTTTAATATGTGAAAACAAACAAACAAACAAACACAAGCACATGCCACTATGCTTGAAATATATGAAACTAAATTTTGTATGCTATTCTTAAGTGGGATTAAAATAACAAAACTCAGATTCTGGAATATTGGGTACTGACTTTTGCAATCGTGAAACAAATTTTTACAGAAGATGTTCCTCACAATGCAAACCATTTGTCATGACCATGTAAAAGTAATTTTCACTCAGACTCAAAGAATTTCTGAACACAAAATTCCGAGATAAAAGAGTAAAAATTATATGAGTAGATGTTCAAATTACCTTTGTTCCTCTCTGCAGCAGTTCCCTGGCGAAGGGAAGAACTCCAAGAATAATGTCAATACCACTGTTGTCCACAAAGATGGCAGCACACTTGTGGGGTGGACCCTTGAGACGATCGAGCCACTCATCTAAACCATCTACCAACCATGGTCGAGCTGTGGGCAAAAATGTATAATTTCTGTGTAAATTTTACACAAATATTACAGCTGAATATTTTCCACACAAATAAATAAATACCTGGTATCTTGCTACGTGCTTCATGGAAACCAAAGTCTGTATTCTCCATAAGATTGGCAACTTCACGAGCCCCCCAATCAAACATATTTCCCGCCAACAGAGATGTCACCAATGATTCTTGTCGAGGAAACCAGTCCAAATTATCCAGGTATTGCAGTCTTTTTCCCAACAAACTAAGGGCTTTATCATTCTCCATCTGTTTTTGCTACAAAACACAAGGAAAATGCATTACTTAAAAATTATGCATGATTCATTAGAAGCTCTACCCGACATTATGAAATTATCCTATTCTATTTATCTTTACTTTGGCAACTTAGTGTATCATACGGAATTTAACCACTGTCACACAACGTTAGACATATCCTATCACATCTGCAGCTCATTAGCTCCTGCTGACAACACAGCCAATTAAATTATACAACTGCTAAGGTGAGTAGCTGTCATCTAGTTAGAGACCACAAAACCAAAATGAATTATTTATTGACCTACTGTATATTGTTTTGTGTTGAATAAAGATTCTCACTGAAAATAATTTTAAGTATCTAAATGTGATCAGACACTCTCAAAATGAAAGGACAACATACTAACAAGGGCCACCTTCAATTATGTACATGTTTGGACATCTACGCACATGAACTAAATTAAAAAAAGATAACCGTACATGTATAACTCAACAGTTTGAACAGGAAAGTTTTAATAACACAATCAGCATGGTTAACAGAATGAAAGTTACTTACCAAAAGATAGGGATCAGGAAAGTCAAATTCCTTCATACAATGTTCAATTGTATCCAGCAAGCTTCTCACAGATAAATTACCATAGGCACTACAAAATAAACAGCAAAAGAGTAAAATTTAACAAATCACACAGAACAAGCTAAGTAACAATATGACAATGAAACAGTCAAAAACATGAATTTGTGTGCAAAAAATAGTAACACATATGTGACACAAGTACAAACAAGCCACACAGCTATGAAGCTGTTGTATTGTAAATTATTTTTTCATATCACAATAATGGCTTACAATGGCTGATGTTTGAGATAATACAGCCTAGATATATATTTCTCCTTGAACTTGTAGGCTCTCTCTTTGGCAGTTTGACTGTGAGGCTGGCTGTGGATGGCTCGGGAAACAAATTTGTCCACAGATTCTTCAAAACACTGAAGCCAATATTCCCTGCAACAATGATAAGTATCTTGGTTATGTGATTTTGAATACTGAAATATGAGACGTTCACAGGAACAGTACAGTGTTAACAAGAATGTGGTAATACATGATTATAGCAGCTATACTGGATGCCACACTCTACAGTAATATCTTACAATGAAAATAGTTTGGTACACAAGTACCTGTAATTTTTAGGGATAGTAATGCCTTATTTTAGGTCAACAAAAGACAGACCATCGACCACAACTACACTTATCTGACAAAGTTTATTGGCAAATTACGTGGTGCATATTTTGGCTTGTAAAAGCCATCATCAGGCACCCGATTATAAAAATATTTAAGGGAACAAAATGCTTATGATACCAAGCTGTTAGAAGAAAGTAATGAAGGTATCAACTGTACAATGTGTTAGGTATTAAAATTCATATTCTGGATCTAATAGACTGTACACTTGATATCTCAATTACTTTCATCCAACAATTTGGTATTGTAAGCATTTCTTTCTCTTACACATTTTTATACATGGGTGCTTCATGATAGCTTTCAGAAGGCAAACATGCAGCACATAATGTGGCAATAAACTTTGTCAAATAGCTACAGGTATGATAGACGGTCTCTCCTGTGCTTACTTGGTATTATGTATCACAAAAGAATGTACCTACCTAAATTAATTCCTTATTTTTTCTTCAACACTTCTTACACCATTTCCTTTTATTTTATTCTATTTGCTCGACCTTATAAATTTACTTTTTATTACTTTTAAACACTTTATATCTATTCTTGTTCACTCTCTTTTATTCACTACCTATCCCTCAACATAAAGCACAAGCATTTCTAAACTACCTGAGCAACTATTAGTTTCTCAAGTGACACACTGCTTAATTCTTCCACAAGTATATTCCTGTAACAACCCTCAAAGGGATGGGCTTTCAATTTTGAAAATGGAATATGCCTAGTTGCTTAACTGTTATTTCTGCTGCTGCTGTTGTTGATACTTTAATTTTATTTATTTACAGTTTATTCTCCAATACCATCAGTAAGATGGAACTTACAGGAGGAAAGGTACGATCAGTGTAGGGGCCCAGAAATTTTCCAAAAAACTAACAACCACCTCAAAATTCTAGGCACCAGAAGAGTGACACGGATCAAGTTCCACCCTGAGGATCCACAAATATCAGGTGTAACAGTACAAAATTTAGTCACCTGAGTGACCTGGTGGCCAGGAATTCTGCACCCCTGGATTAGTGAATGAAGAATATGAAAGGACATGGAATGAGCTATCATGATGTAATTTGAAGCACTATCCTGGCATTTACCTAGGAGTGAGGAAAGCCACAGGAAGAGGGAGACAAGAGGGAGGAAAACTCAGAATAGTCAGAGTACTTGCCAGGACTTAAAGCAAGCACCTCCTGGAGAGTACCACTTGTCACAAACTCCTTGAGGATTCAGCTGCCGCTGCTACTCATGGTGATGGCAGTGGCTTGCAAGAGGCCAATGGTAGTGTCAGTGGTGGTACTCACATAGTAACAGTAGCAACAGCAGTGGAAGTGGTGGTGGTGACAGAGTAGTAGTAGTAGCAGCAGCAGCAGCAGTGGGGGTGGTGGGGGTGGTGGTGGTGGTGGTGGTGGTGGTGGTGGTGGTGGTGGTGGTGGTTGTGGTGGTGGTGGTATAGGGTGTTCTTTCTTACTTGACTGTTAAGTGCCAGCCTGACATTCTGGTGAGTTTTTACTAGACTTTCTTTGGTGGTGGTAGTGGTGGTGGTGGTCTAACTGTGACAAAGACAACAGTGACAATGGGATTCCCATACTTTTCAGACCACATTTACGCAAGTATTTCTCTGCTGGCTCATTAGCAAATACAACTGTGTAAAGACAGAGAAAACTTAGTGCCATACCTGGCCTCAGTGTCTTGTGTGAGATCCACTGTGTCTGGTACATAATTAGCTGGATCATGCAGAAGAGGGCAGTAAGTGACAGCAGATTCCCACCGATCAATTTCCAGCTGATCTACAGGTACACCCCGTGCCAACAGAACTTGTGTTGGAATGGGGCTTGGGAGGCCAGAGCTACCAGCATAATTCTCCAGCCAAGAATATTTATCTGCATCTGTAACACGACAGAACCTACTGCCAGCCCATTACATCAGTGAAAATTTGTGCACAAAATGTAGGGAAATATGAATTTCACATTTTTGAAGGGGCTATTTAAAAGGGATTTAAAACAAAGGAAATGAAAATGTAGGTAGGTATTAAAATTAAATACACTACATTAACAGTCACAATAATACACAAAAGCAAATTCTCTGTCAGTTCGGTATGAGGCTTGAACCCCTTACTAAAATACACTGCAGGAGTTTGGGACTCAAATTTTTGGCCCTAGAAGCTGAGGAACTGAAGAGGAACAAAGTGGCAGAGTCGAGTCCCAAATGACAGTCTGAAATTAGTTGACATCACTACTGTCATATATAGGAAAATACACACACTAGACAACTACACTGTATAAACAGATGTCTGTACCAGGCAGAGTCATGTGCCAACTTCCTGGATGTGCCCTGACAGCTGCTTCCAGGTGCATGGCTCCACTCTTGTGGCACAGCCACGAAGCCACAGAAACGTATAGGTACATGATAACAATAGAGAAGATAGGAAATTATAACTGCAAATCAAATTTTTCTCATTTCCAATTCATGCAACACAAGAAACAAAACCCAACAAGTGCCTTCTGAAATTCTTCACACTCTTCGTTAGGGTAAGGTGGCCAGAACTCTTGACAGTTATCAAGCTACTTAGGACATGCCACATATTCACACACACCTCAGCTAGACAAAGCTGAAACTTCTGTTTGTACAGGATTTAAACATTTGCTTTGCACACCCAGTATAATTAAAGAGTCACTCTGAAAGTGTTAATCTGAGGCAACAATTGCAGAGTGACTGTGTCCGTGTCCGTGTCTGTGCACAGTGTCAAGGCATAAAATTCTGCCCTGTCCATATACCAATTAAGTAACCTGCACATGTTCTTCAAAAATGTAGTTTCAATTTACTCATTATATTTTCAGTTTCAGCTGCTGGCAACTTGTAAGAATCCCATCAGTGTCTTGGTATCGAGGCAGGCAGTACATATGCTATGCACTAGTTTCAGCAGTCAACAGTCACATGCAGGATTTCCTTCACCATTATGTTCTAACAGACAAAAAACACTAAGTCTGAAATATTACAAACCTGAAAAAGAAAATTATTTAGTGATTTGCCAAAGATACATATAAAGAACTGCCTTTAACAAGGTCAATACTGCAAGTACCCCAGAAGCTGCCTCACTAACAATGGGAATGGACAGTTTCCTGGTGACTGTCCAAAGAATTTCATGAGTCAGTGGAACTAACTACAGGAGCAAATTACAAGCAATTATACAATGTTGTGTAGCAGACATTGTGGAAGATTATAAAATACACTAAGCTGTTCACAAGCTGATTACGAACCCAGGCACTCCAATGCAGTCAACATAAAATCATCATCTGCTTCCTGACAAACCTAAACTAGAGAGGTTCTTGAACTTTATATTGTTAGAGAGGTTCTTGTCATGGTACAAGCACAAACAATTTTAGTTTCCTGCACCAACTCAGAGATATCATCAAAGCAAAAACTACTTCCTTTGAAACCCATACACACAGACCATAACAACTACCGTTAACACCAAATATTTTCAAAAAATAATTTTATTGTCAGGAATACAGACTGTATTTCATAGTATATTTCTGCACAACTCACCATACTCTTCTGCTCCCTTGAGAAAGGCTCCTATGGCCCCCAAGTAACCCTCATGCCTCAGGAAGAGGGCCTGCACTTGACCCCTGCTCCAGTAGTTGATTGAGAAAGATACTGTATGCATACTCAAGGGATGATTGCGGAGGAAATATCCACCAAAATACACCTGGACATATATACAACACAGAAATTAAGCAGGAGACATTATTTCTAAGACAATTTATGTTTTACGCATATGCCATACTATATACACTTTACAGCAAAGAAGTGTACATAAGTATAAAGAAAATAATTATAAAATTAAAAAAGACAAAAAACATGTGTTAACATATAATTTGAGAATTGGCACCAAATATGGGATGTCTCAGAAAAAATAACATTCTAAAAACTGCTGGTGAAAATCAATATTATATGCCAAACTTTATACTCAGCAAGCATGGATGTGCACACACAAAAGTGAGCAACACTGGAACTCAGTGGCAAAAACAAAATCAGTTACAGATGTTCCAAGGAAGTTCAGAACAACTTACAATGAAACTACAACTCCTTATAAAAACATCCTGCCATGGGTGCAAGAGTTCAAAGCAGGATGCAGCATAAAGCAAGAGACAAACTGCAGACTGCCATCAATTCCACCAGTTGAAGTGAAAGCCATGAAGCAAGCTTTTTTTCTTTTGGAGCCAAAGAAGTTCAGTGTGAAAAGCAAAGTGAAGAGCTCAACATTCCTTGATCTATGGTGCATGAAGTTCTGTACAAATACATGAGATTCCATGCATCCACAATCACATGGGTGAAATAATGTTCAGATGAAGATTACATGGCATATCAAGAACCTCCTGTTCCCATGCTACACAATATGGATGAAGACAATGATTAACTGAAGAGTAATACCTCATATAAATGGAAGCACGAACATGAACGACTACTGTGCGGTGGAGTTCTAGAAATCTTCATATTATCATGTAACAGTAAACAAAACCCAAAAGTGAATGTCTGGTGTTCCTAAGCACATGAGAAGGTCACTGGACCTTGTTCTTCTTCACAAAAGACATCACCTGTTACCCTGACATGCTAGAACTACATACTGTACCATAAACAAAGGAGTGACTCCACAAGTCATATCAGCAACACAATACACTGCCATACTGTGGTTTAATTATCCAAATATTATTGGCCAATATCCTTAATAGAAAATAGATTGAGAAAAAATGGGACCATTGCATAGCCTCAAACATCTCTGGATTTAACCATTCACAGATCCGTATCTCTGCATGTATGTAAAGAACAGGGCACACTCCACAAAGGTTACATCTATGTAATATTTGAAAGAAAAAGCAGCATATATGGTGGATGGTAACCCACCAGATGTCATTGCATACCAAGCACTTGAAGACTGGATGGACACGGCAATTACATAAACACAGTCCAGAGTGAGGTTTAAGGTCAAAAAACTGTCAGGGTTTCATATATGGTAACAAGTGCACTCTTTGGAAAGATGGGCAGTGAATATGTTCTAAGAAATGGCATGCTGGAAACTGGTTTTTCGACCAGCTCCTCTTCACTCCTCTTATGTACAAAAATTTCCAGTCATAAACTGCGTGAATGTTACCCACAGCCCTCCATACTCCATGAATCTAGCCCTGTATAACTTCTTTCTTTTCCCACAATTCAAGCCACTATTCAAAATGATGAGACCTGGTATCATTGTGATCAAAGACAAATAGCAAAATACACGTTCACAGCTCAAAACATACTGACTGCATAGATGCGCTCACACTATTAAAAAATCAATGGACCTGCTGTATCAGGTTATGTGGGTACTATTGTATTTACCTGAATGCAAGATGAAGAGTCATCATGCAATGTGTGTTTATGTATGGGGTCATTTTGAAGTTTTGAGTTTGAAGCACAGAACTGGATCATGCCAAGCCAAACCAACAGGTGAATGGTGATAAGAGACAAAACAGCATCCTGTGGTACTATAGTTCACATTAGTGAATTATTAGACTGGGAATATACCACAGCATATTTAAAAAGTAATGTATATACAACCCAGTGAATGGGTCTGATGATGATATGTGTGGTTGATAGCAAAAAGTTTGGAAATGGTAGCAGTAAGTATGACAAAGATGAAGGCACTGACTGTAAAGATCGACACACTAAAAATAGCAAAGATGGAAAGAGTCACACTGACTGGTAAAGGTAGATGGAATCTGACATGCTTTCCATATTACCTACATTAAATTAATAACAAAATACAAGTACTTATTTTCAGCAGATACATTTTATCACAAGGCTATCTTAGATTCAGGTCAAGACATTTTCCCTTAGTAAATATGATTCTTTAAAGGGGACAGCATAAACAGTTAGATACATGAAGTATAAAGAAGAAGGATCAATCTAGAAACGTTCTCACCAAACCTCAGATCCAGATAGACAGAACATAAATGTGACTTGAGGTGTGAATGAAAATACATATTAATTCTCATACTTCACATTATTAATCATGCCGTATGTTGAGGATGATACTAGAAATATTTTAAGTGCATGCCATGTTGGTACATCCAGAAGTTAGTTCCTCTATAACGGAACATGCAAATTCTGAATGCTTTTCTTTTGACAGCTTGTAACATAGTTTTATATCACAGGCATGATGTGAACTATATCAAACAACTTGGACTTCCCTACTTCCTGAGGTCTGTATATTTATTTACATTATGAACCAAACTGTAAAATATTTCAGATCTAGCTTATAGCAGCCAAAAAAAAAAAAAAAAAAAAAAAAATACAGCAAGTGCCTATGCTTTCATTTTCGTTTATTTCAATACAGTGTAGCTACTAACAGGCTGCCTTACCTTATTCAGTTTATGCATCATAGCGTACAGACTAGCCACTTGTCCCACATCATTGCTAATGGTGAACAACAAACTGCGAGCAAGATCTGCTTCTGAAAATTGAGTATCTGTGAAGTAAGAGAAAAAAAAAGCACATTCACACTGGGAACAGCTTGTTTCTGTTTGCACTTTTCCTAGAAGCAGAAAGAATCCGACAGCAATACAAGTCAACTCCATATGCTACAGGAAATGTAGTGTAAAACAAACCTCTCTAAAAGTAGACTTTTTTTTGCCATACACTCAACAATAAAAATGGGAATTCCTTCCCTCAACATATATTTTCCAGTGATAAACTTGGTGACTAGTCTTTTGTAGGCATTTAGAAGCGAAGTAACATTGTAATTTGACAGATGACATTAACACGTATAACTGTGGCATAACATAACATTTATGTGATGTATTGCAAGTGACGTATGCATGTCATGTGACCCTGTGCATGGAAGCTCAAGATATCTGACCTTCAAAATGTGTTACAGATGTGAGGCACAGGCCTGACTACATATATACAAGGAAGTTCAGAAAAATAAAGTAACAAACACAATGATGCCAAGAACTTTGTGCTCACTTTGCTGTATACATGGTGTATGGGTAGCAGACGGTACACGTCAGGCCTCCACATAGTCAGCACTCACATTTAAGCATATGTCGCACTGTGGCACCAAGGCCTGTCTTGCAAGAAACTGGCGTCAAGTGTCTGTAGCCAGGTGGGTGACAGTTTGCTTCACATCAGCCCTTGCAGCAAACTGCTTGTCAGACACATGCTTTTCAAAGGGATCATTGGGATGGAAATCACTGGACCCCATCCTGCCAAAGAGACTTGAGACTGGTCACAGCACTACATCTGGGAGGTTATGGCCTGCCCTTCCTACAGTCCCAATCTCGAGCATGAGTCCACCTATCGCACTGCTCCCACCCGGCATATCATCAACTAATCTACTAATTCACTCACACTTCACAAACCAAATGCCTTATATCAAGCAGATAACACATTGTGTGCATTCAATACAATTTATTCTACTTATACATAGCAATTTGCCTCTTGTTGCTTCAGTCATTCCTGTCACATATCTCAAGTGAGCTCCAAGTATGTACTTCTAGCATTTGTAGTTTTTCACCTCTTGTGATAGAGTATGGAAGGAATAGCAAAAATTGTAAACAGGTAAGATGTTCTGTAAAATATTTTTTTATTCCCATACTAACACCGTATTGTATATCAGTTACCTAAAAGGATACGATTTTTCTACATGCTTGCAACTGCAGAATATCTCACCTGCATTGAAATTGCGATCCTTGTGGCAGTGCATAGCTTTCCCAAATGAAGATGCAATGAGGTCACCAGGCAGTCCCAGCATTTTGTAATCACCACCATATATGTCTCGCACCAACATATCAACATTGCGATGGTCACCCTTTTCTGCCAGTTCCAATAATTCATCAAATCCCTGTAAAAAACAGGAAATCCATGTTCTATTTTAATTAATACAGACACAACCCTCTTCACATGTATTGTATGTCTTACATGACTGATTAATGGTGACTGGAAAACTTTTGGTATTTCAAATGCTGTAAGAAAAATAAAAATGCCTTCAAACAGTAAGATAATGATGGTAATAAGATGCACAGCAGTGAGTACATTTTCATATACATCTAAACCTGCAGTTATTAAGGCACCGGCATTCCATGCATTTACTTTAGGCAGCCGTAACTAATTTGATGGCATAAACCTGGCTGTGGGAAAAAAAACTGTTCGAAGAAACTGTAAGAAAATTAATTAGTTTGTTTTACATTACACTAGTTCAGTAATTCCAAACTGAAGATTTCATGTTATACACTAAAGATTTCAAAAACTACACACTACACCATATAAGCTTTGCTTATGTTAATCATGTTACTGCATACAGAACACAGCCATCCCAACCAGCCAGCACAGTCAAGTCACAGCATTTCAGCTCTGTATTCAGGAGTTCCGCGGTTCAAAACTCAGCCTGGATACTAGCTACTTAGACTGAAGAATTTGGCGGTTTCTCACGTACCCCCCAGGTAAATGCCAAAATAGTATGGAGGGAGACAGAGATGTCCACCATTGCTCACACATTTTAATATGTATATGGACAATACTGTAAGACAACGGTAAAATACATTACAAAATTACCACAGAATAAATCAGAATACAAGAGTTTTTTTTTGCTGGTGATCAGAAAGTAATTGCTAAAACAGAAGATGAGCTTTGGCAGACATTATAAATATTATAAATAATTTGTAAGGAACACAACTTCAAAACATTCTACTGTTAAAACAAAAGTCATAGCATTTAAAGGAAGTGACCGCACTACACAAAAAGTACTTATTTGCAACAAAGTAAATAAACAAATAAGATAATTTAACTATTTGAGAAGTAATGTAACATATAGAAATAAAAATGACACAGATTTCAGAGAGAGAGAGAGTGTGTGCGCGCGCGCGCGTGTGTGTGTGTGTGTTTGTTGAACAACTTGATGCACATCCCTAGGCACAACTGACAGAAAAGTTTTATCTTTATAAAACATTCAGCATTAATCTTTGTAACACATTAAATACTAATCTTTATAATGCATTCAATATTATTCATTATAACACATTCAGTACTAATCTTTATAATACACACAATACAATATTTATAACATATTCAATACCAATCTTTGCTACATGTTCAATGCTAATCCTTACAGCACATACAATACTAATCTTTAGGGCATTTTCACACCTTGGCTTTTGTCAGTAATGAGCCCAATCCCCAGAAAGTGCCTCCACCTGTTGCTGTGCCTCCAATCCGTTCATACGAATCCTCTGACTCAACCTACAATGAGAATGACAAATACAATGGTGCCTGAAAATATACACACAACATGTATACACATACATACACATATACATACATGCAGGCATGCGTGCATGAATGCATGCATACATACATACATGCATACATACGTATATAATTGAATAACTATTCCAAGGTGTTCAGAAAATATGCTTAAGGTTAGGTTAGCAAGTCTTAAAAGGAGATAACATTGTTTTGCAATTTCCAAATTAAATAAAAAATCTTACTCTTCTGTCTAATTTTTGAATAAAACTTTGCAACACATAGCTATGATAACCCAACAACAGAACAGAATATAAGTTTGGCGATTCCTTGAAAGGACAGTGCTTTCCTTCTACAGAGAACAGTGCTGACACTCAAATGTAACACAGCCAAATTACAAGACAATACTATAAATTAAAAAAGTATATTCCCTTTCATTAACTAGCATGGGGAAGTACCCTTCTTGAAAAGCTAACAGCTTCCCAGCATGTCAAGAAATTTCACAGCCATTTTTGGAACCCAACACATAGATCCAATCAAAACTTGTAGTCCGTAAACAATCATAAATTAATTTGGGTTGAAACAGTTGCATCTGACAGTATATGGCATGACAAAAGGTTTACCCATGTTATTATGGTGACTCTACTCTGAAGAAAACTGCAAAATAGCCTAAAAGGTTAAAAAATACAATGTGAATCTAATAAAAATAACCTTCATAATGCTAACACCAGATCCAATGTTCACTAGTAAGTATGGGAAAATATTAGGGTCAGCATTCTGAAACTTGTACTCAGGAGTCCCATGCCGCTGGTACACAAATGCTTCGTCTGAGATGTTCTTCAGCAAAAAATTGCACCCTTTGATGAGGCAGCTGATCTCATCCTCCTTGTCAACTCTGTAGGAATGAAGCAAACAACCATTCCAACAGTGCACTGGAGTACATGTCACACCTTTCCTCTGCTACAGTAAAAGTAAATCCTGCAATTCTATTCCCCATTACACTGCAGTCAATATCTACTGTCTTACTTTTCTTTGTGTATGTAGCTCTCCCATACCAGAATCACTTATTCTATTCAAGAATAATACTTTCACATTCAATTTCAGCAACCTCTCATCAATAAACGAGTGTTTAATTTTCTTCATTCAAAAACTCCCCAATTTAGAGCTCAAATCTGGTACTCCCCAGAGAAACCTTAGCCGGAGGTTACACTCTACAGGGTACATTCAAAACTTGGAATGAAGATGAACATGAAGATTAACTGGAAAAGTGTCTCACGATTTAGCAAACAGATTTAAAAAGTTTCATTTGTTTCTATCATGACAATCACATTTCCTCACAAACAGTGGGGACGGGGCACAGTCCTGTTGAGTCTGGTAGATATGACATAACATTTACTGAGTTCAGTTCTTATGCATGGTTTGTGCAACTGCTCACTGAATAACAACAGGCTGTCACGACAATATCTAGTGCACATGACAACTGACCAACACACGCAACTCATCACGAACATCCTTCTGAACGAATTTGAATGTTGGTGCAACCAACATAGCTGTGAATCAATTTTATCTTAAGGAGAGAGTTCTTCACGAAGAGAAGCAAATTTAATAAACAGACACCTGTACAAGGATATTAATTCCAGTTAGTTGCTGCCAGAAATTATGACACTGTCCAAAAGTTTAAAGACTTTTGCTACAACACACTATCAGCAATCAGCAAATTCTTTCATTTCGCGAATAATTCAAATATACTTCTAAGATACAACACTGGCAAAACAACAACTTATAACACTTTCAATAATGAACTTCAAGTTATGAGTTCATAAAGCACATATGCAAATTTCAGCATTCATTAATTCATTTTGGAAACGTAATGTGCCAAATCTCGTTAGGATAACAGAATGCCATTTTACAAATTATGCCTTCCCCACCACCAAAAAAACAGCATTCTACAAGGATTTCACAATTTAGCAAAGTAAATATCACATTATCAGTCTACCGGTAATTACATAGGATTGCGATAGCACGACAGTACAGTATAATCATATTTTGGTAAACATAAAACTGCCATGTAATCAAACACGTGTGCACACAAAAGAACACAAGCATAATTTTGTACTGAAGTACAAAGGTAAGGTATTAAAGAAACTGACTGTCAATGCATATAAAAATAAAGTGTAAACAGTGAGAGTATAAAACTGAACCAGATAAAACTAAAATGTATTCCTTTCAGTTATCATACACAAGAATTCCTACACACTTACTGACCACAAAGTTCTTTATTTCAAGTTCCTAACATATGACCACAAACTGCGAGAATTTATCCTCCCTAACATCCATGCCAGTAATGAATCTGTCATTTCACAGACATCTCAGATGGAGCCCTATTTTGCCTTTCATTGTGGTTACAGCAAGCAGACACAATGGTCCATGCAGAAATAAGTACTGTCTCTACCTTCTGCAAAGAAACATTCAACTCCCAGTACATAGTAAAAAAAGAATCCACTACAAGTTGACCTACATGTTAGCTGATTTTCTTGTATATGTTTTAAACTTTGTAACATGTAAAAGTATTTTTATTTCTGATTATTTAACTTTTACTTTTGAGTGGATCCCTGAAGATGATCCCAGACAGGATCAAAACATGTCGGATCAACACATAAATATCGTAATGTAATGACATCTGGAATAATAATAGTACATTAGTTGGACGAATATTGTATTTGATTAATAACTATGCATGGTATGAATAATACAAAAATTCAGGTGAACTTCAAAGTTTCTCCTTATGCTTTACCTGTCCAAACTAAAACAATGGAAAGTCATGTTATTTCTCTATTTTTAATTGCACTGTTAATGTTTAAGTCACCTCACTCTCTGCTACGTCCCACACTTAGAGAAAAATTAGCAACATACTGGTAATCTCCAGTATGATAATAAACTTCATGTTTGATTTCATCTAGTCCATTCATGAAGTATCACACAGTTCATATTCAAGGGATCATTCAGCTGAAAGAGTGAATTATTCACTATGGCCATAAACCTTGGTTTTGAACCGTCTATGTGGTAAACCTCATAAAATGATTTAATTACAATATAGGCCTAACCAACGTCCAGACTGGGCTGCTTTCAGGTGGATACACGCGTCAAAATAATCACTGCATATAACTTACAGCAACACTAAGGTTGGAGATGCACTTACATTCCAACTCCCATGTTAATTCAGATGTGAACCAAGAGTATGTCTATTCTACCTGATATCACTCCAACTGATGAGAAATTAAGCTTACGAGAGTCCAAACTTCTGTTGCAGCAGTTCGGTGTATTTGTATGCTCCACCACCTGTTGCCTTGATGCTCTTCCCTATCATCTTGTCTCGGGTGTTAACTAAATTCACTTGAACGAAGTCCAAACAACTCTCAATATACTTTGTTTCAAACTTGACAAAATGCAACCTTGCACCTTCTGAGACCTCATAAACACAATGGTCCTGCACACGGAATAGACACAGAGTTAAAAAGTTTCATTATATAACTTATATGCTCTCATTCTATACAAAACTAACAAGATTGAAAAGAGCTGGGTATCATACACACAAAACGAGTAAAATCACGCCTCACAAAACAAAAAACCCTACTAGAGAATGCAGTAACTGGCACTGTTTACTGCTACTGTTAAGAAAGTATCACCTTTGATCTTGTAACAGAAAATGGGGATAAGTAACTTAAATTTCTGAACAAACGCACGTTGATACCGAGCAGATACAAAATACCATTACATCTGCATATTCTTCAAATTCTTACCACAGTTTGGACAAAACCAATTGGGCCAAAAGTAAAATGCCACAGTTTCCCAGACACAGGTCTTTAAATCCCACAGTCAGCATAATACAGCCTGATTTTTTTTCCCCTGCTTGAACAAATAACGACTGTTATTCGTCTTGATTTGTTTGTGTTTCTGTATTGTACTATTGTGACTTGTTTCACATCCGGGGGTCTTATGCCGGGTTTTGGATCTTTGAAATAAATAAAAGGTAGGATGGGCTGGATGGAAGGATGGGATCGATGGAAGGAAGGATGGGATGTATGTACGTATGTATGTATGAACAAGCGGCCGCCCGACGCTCCGCTAGCGTCACGTGATACGCCGAGTCTCTGGAGGTTTAACAGTCTGTGAAGAAAGCGAGAAAAAGATTCGCTGTGATCATAACCTTTACAAAATCTCATAAAAACTCACCAGTGCGGGCGCTTATCGGTCAAGCAGGGGAAAAAAATCTATACTACAAAACACGCACGCACACGCGCGCGCGCACACACACAGATGTCCCAGGGTGAATGAACCAGATTTCGGGAGAACATTCCTTAGGTTAAATTACATCGCCATAACTAAAAACGCCTATATCCGAAGTGGAACGGTTACGGAAATAATGGAGAGAGAAATTTGAAAGAATTACAGCAGTTATGTCTTTATTGTTTACCAAATGCATATTGAGACTAGCAGGAGTTTGTAGTTTATGTAATGTTAACTCCTGTATTTAACATCTAATTAGCATTTGAATGACATAAAGACACTTAATTAAACCAGAAAAATTCGCACTAGGTTCATAATGTCATCCTTACGGTTCCGAGTACTTTACATAGCACATGAATGTCCAGCAGTATTGAAGTACTTATTCAACACAGATTGCGTATTTTGGTATACTGCTTGCCTAATAAAATACTGCTTCACAGTAATTGTTCAAAGTGTCCTCTTTAGGTTGCTATGCATTTTTCAGCCCGCATCAATAGAGACTGGGTAGTTGCCGCAGTTTTGTCCGGATGGTTGCGTATTGTGCTCTGCCACTGCAAAAATACGACGGCGTTGTGCTGCTCATGAACCAACCTTTGTTTCAAACAGTAATGCCTTCAAGTGGCCCCAGAGACAGTAATGAAGATGCGTAAGGTCTGGCGACCTTGGTGGCCATGCAACGCGTCCGCCACGACCTACGGCCCGTTTCGCGAAGCGACGCGTGTGCCAGGTCACAAGTTTACCGGCGCCGGAACGAGTAGTGGCAAAGAACCTTAATTTCAGGCTTCCGCCGCGATGCTGATGAGATCTGCACTCTTGTGGGATATTACGCGGCGTCGTGTGGAAAACCGTTTCACGAACTATTTTGCTACACTTGCCGCCAGTCACCTTCTCAACGACTATTGTGCCAAGTCGAGTAGTGGACGCAAGGACAGGTAAAATGGCGACTGCAAACAAACTCGCTGTTATGCATAAGATAAAACACGTGTTCTTTTCGGGTAATTTTGGAATGATTTCACTAAACAAAAGAAACGTGAGACATGAAAGCGACCGAGCTTGCTGAGTCACTAGGACTGATGACAGGGGAGCCGTGGCAGCACTTTCCTGACACTCTGTGGTCAAACTGGCGAGAGAGGACATCCGTGAGCACGAAATTTGGTGTACAGGTGTGAAACGCGTAATATTTATTTCGGCAGTAGGTTGTAGGAAACCAGTGGTGTAGTCAGGTGCCCACCAACATCAGTTCACTGAATTTTGTAATTTATTAACAGTTGGTTTATGCAGCTCACTGTTACAAGACATTGAACTCTGTCGGCCTCCTTTGTAGATTATTCTGGACTGACCACGTACTGACTTAATTTTAATCTAAACATGATGTCCTCACTATCCTTCTGCATCACACAATCATCTAAACGTGACTAGTCTGACCTTACTCACTACCTCAGTCTATAGATGCTATACAGCGACAAATGACTGTGACAGGAAAATGTCTTTGTTAAAAAACACTTGTCAAACAGCTCAAATTTGCCCATCATTTTCTTACAGTTTACTAGTCGCTTGTCACTTGTCGTTCTGTGAAACAATCCAGTCATTACTGTCATTCACCTGTCATGACAGGACTTTTCAGTTTGTAAAACAGGCCCCTAACCAGCGGTTAGGGAAAGATTCATGTAAATACAGTCTCACATGCCAAGTGTAATGTGGGGGGCCCCATCATGTTGGAGGTACATTTTACCCCGTACCATTAATGAGACAGCTTCCAACAAACCTGGTAACTCATTCCTCAGGAAGAATTCATACATGTCGCCTGTTAAATTGTTGTCAAAGACAAATGGTCTGATTAGCTTGTCACCAAGCAAACCATGCATACATTCATTGAAAATTTCCTTTGTAAATTGATTACTTTTGTTTGATAGGGATTTCCATGGTACCATGTACACGAATCTCGTGAATTATTTATACCATCCCAGATAATGAATGCTTCATCCATGAATAAAATGAAGCTTAATAACTGAGGATGTGCTGTTATCCAGTGGCACAAATCCATACACTGAGCAAGAGCTCCTGGTTAAAGATGTTGAAACCTCTGATCGTGATAAGGGTGTAAATCTTCCTCATGTAGAGTTCACCACACCTGCATATGTGACACACCAATGTGAGATGCAGTTCTGCAAGTGGACAGTTTTGGACTTCTCTGAACTATCTCAAGAATATTCTCTCATGTGTTAATGCCAGGTACCACTTTCCTTTCAGACTGCATATAGGCACTTGGAAGACAACCAGTTTCACGCCTTGCTGTTTAACAGATGACAATACACCCTTACACAGAATCCTCCAGTCAGGAAAATGCCTTCACTATTCTTCTCCAGCAACACGTGTGTCACCATCGCAAAATCCATACACGAAATGCATGTCACAATATTCGGTGTGAGAGTCACAAAAGGCACTACAGGGCAGACCTGCACAGTGCCTGGCTATCACATGACGCTAAATGGGTACATTACATGGAACCACAAGGAGACCTCATTTTTCCCCTCTCCCTTATCTCCATAAGCATTCAATTTTGGAGATGTTAGGTGTTTTTGGTTATATCAATGTAACTTTATCTAAGGAACCTTCTCCCGAAGTCTTGCACACTCCCCATGGAATGCCCTGTATGTAAAGTATTGACACTTTACTATTTCTATATTTTGAAGACACGCTCAAATGTCAGGGAATAATTTACATTTATGATGTGACAAAAACAAAGTCAGTAATAACTACACTTTTAAATGCTCATATTTCAATATAGGCAGCAGAAATTTAACACAAAAACCACTTACCAGTAGGACTCCAAAGGCCTCCACTGTCTGGCACCTAGCCTGCAGAACTAAGGTAATGATAAAACTCTCCATCTGGTTAAGCACCAGTACATTAAGTAAAGAGAAGTGGGTGGAAACCTCCACATATTCTTAACATCAGCAGTGGATGGGAGGAGGTGCTGTCACACCCCAGCAACATAACCTTCAGTAAAATGAGCCACGGTTTGGTTATGCCAGCAAAGAGAAAACCCCTGTCCCTGCTGGGAATCAATCATCTGTGCACCAGCTATCAAAGTGCCTGGCAGCTTCCCTGTGCCACAGTAAACTCATGTCACATAACATACAAAACAGTAGTGAAATTAACATACCTCATCAGCAGATTGCGAAGACTTTCCATCTTCTTTCTCAGCCTCATACAAGACTCGACGATGAGAGACTGTTGAGTAATATGCAATCTTTGTGAGGGATCCACCTGAAAGAAATTATGTGCATTATTTTGCTTATAAAGATCACAAACCAGTTTAAGTCATTACAGCCTTAACAGTGTGCCTCCACAATGCCCCAGTTTCATTAAGCCTGGACTTTTCTGTTGCTTTCAAACCAATTATTGAGCTGGCTACCATCTATGTTACACACAACTAACCAGTAAAGTAAATTCTCTCTCTCTCTCTCTCTCTCTCACACGCGCGTGCGTGTGCACACACACACACACACACACACACACACAATGGAGCACAGTCCTACATGAGAAGTTAACAGCTGCTTAGCTAAGCAAGAAATTCACCACAATTTATGGAAACAAAACATACATTACTGTAGACACAACAGGTCACTATCCTACACCAGATAAATTGAGTCCATACTCTTCCATCCCATTTCTTCTGATACTTCTATGTATTAAATTACTGGGCCAACTGATGCAACAATATTCCATGAAGTATGCCTTATGCATAAGGATGAGGCAAAAAGAAAAGGTAGAAACGTGGAAATGAAGAGTCATGGAGGCATTTCATCCAATGACCTAACCCTGCTGAAAAAAAAAAATGCCAGAAGGAGGAAAACACAGCCTAAAAACATACACAAAATTGGATAAGACAATTTGTACATTCAACAAGGAAAACTGTAATAGTCCTATATTTAAATGAAAAATACGACAAAGCAATGTAGATGAAGTGGTCACACACTTCAGCATGGCTTGTGTGGTGAAAGGGCACAGTATGTTATAAGGCAACTCTGCTCAGGTCTCAGTTGTTCATTTATAGCTGGTCCCAAGCCCAGGCAAAGGAGGACGGAAGAACATGGGACTAACATCCCCACTCCATAAAAAAGGAAGTGATGAAAAGATTCAAGGAAAAACTTGGATAAGGTTGGAAAAACGACAGTGGAGGTCAGTTTAATTTAATTTCAATAAATTCCATAGACCCATAATGGCTAACAAAGCCATCGAATATAGAACATGTCAATTATGCATATTGATTCTAAGCACAGAACTAGTCATCTTACATACATAATATAAATTCATGAAAGATAATAATAATAATACATAATTTGATAAAACATCTAAAATGCATCTACTTAACAAGGTTATGCCTACAAAACCATAATAAAGTCACTGCTTAGAAATATATGAAGACAAATAAATTATAATCAATTTGATTTACAAAATGTACAAATAATTAAATAGCAATAGTAAGAGTATTAATTCTTAATGTAATTAAAATATTCATCTAATGTATAAAATAAATGGAAATACAAGAAACTTTTCAAAGTCAATTTAAATTGTTTTGTATAATGGGACAAATCCTTTATTTGAGTGGGTAGATTATTGAACACCTTAATCCCAAAGCAATATGTTCCTTTCTGATAAGTTGAAAAACGAGGTAATGGTCGATGCAAATTAGATTTCGTCCTAGTGTTGATGTTATGTATCTCAAAATTTACCTTAAAATGATTTTTATTATTAATCACGAATAGTGAAAGTGATAATATATATTGAGATTGTAATGGTAATATTCTTAATTTCCTGAAGTGTTCTCTACATGAATCTCTGCTTCTAATCCCCACAATGATTCTAATAGTTCTTTTTTGTAATCGGAAAATGATATTGTTCTAATAAGAGTTTCTCCAAAATATTAAGTCATTATGGAATGAAAATAGGAATAATATACCATCTTCAGTGATTCTTGGGACAAGAATGGTTTAACTGCTCTAATCGCAAAGCAAGCTGAACTCAGTCTGGGTATAATCGTATCTATATGGGTCTTCCAAGAAAGTGTGCTGTCCATAGTTATTCCAAGAAATTTTGTGTTACAAATATAAGCTATTTTCTCATTTCCATGCATAATATTTAAATCAATTAAGGAGCTATTCTTAGTTACAAATTGCATATAGTATGTCTTATCAATATTTAGTGACAATAAATTAGTACTAAACCATCTATTTACATCTTGGAATATTTTACTAACACTGTTTTTAAAATGTATAGGGTTGGGGCTAGTAATGATTATACTAGTGTCATCTGCAAATAGAACAATTTTAGAGTTATTGTTTGTAAATTTTGGCAAGTCATTAATGTAAAGTCAAAAAAGCAGTGGGCCCAGTACTGATCCTTGAGGGACCCCATGATGTATTTTACCCCAATTAGAACATGAGTCAGGAGAATCATTATTTAAAACCACTCTTTGGTATCACCCCTCAAGGTAAGATTTAATTAGTTTATGAGCTATTCCTGTAATTCCATAGAATTCTAATTTTGTTAATAAAATGTTGTGATTAACACAGTAAAAAGCTTTCTGTAAGTCACAGAATATGCCTCCAACCATCATTCTATTGTTAAACAAATTTAATATTTCATCGATTAATTTATAAGAAGTAGCAGGGGACAGGGATATCTTGAATCAAACTACTGAAGAGGCGAGGGCCTGATATGGGCTTTAGTACCAGAGGAGGAGGAGGAGGAAGAGGAGGAGAAGAAGAAGAAACAGTACTCAGGGATGTTAACACTGTGTAAACACTACCCACAGCAGATTGTGATCATAAAAAGTGCTTAGTACAAGGAAGAATGAATTTACAACCCATGGCATTGTGGTAGGTTATGTTAAGTCAGCGTAGCATATTTTAATCTACTCTACTTTCCATAAGCTTTAACTATTACCACACTCATGTTAAGTGTGGCACAGCAAGAGGAAGCTGTAAAACAATCTGTACCTCCATTATTTGATACCATAGAGTAACCACAAACAACCAAATTTCAGTGACAAAAAAGTGACTAAGAATAGTTGGCAGCCAAATTCTCTGTCCTCCATAAAAGCTATCACACGACTCTATCATTCTCACTTCAAATTTGTCTTTATACCTCACACACAATTACTAAATTGAAACTGTGAGATTCTGGTTCTCACAGCAATGACTATTAAGATTATAGTCATAGAGGATGTGAGTTGTTTACTTCAGTAGATACATACTAACATTTGCGAGTAACCTGGTGCCTCCATTTCAGGGTAATTCTGCCCATCAGGTCACAGCATCACATCCCAAAGACCAAAATTTTAAAATCAGATTCTATACTACATGTTATCACAATGAGCAGACACAAAAGGCAAAACATGTCTCCCAGTACCTTAATATTTCAATTCCATTTCCTTCAAATAAAAAATGTTTCCACCAATTTCCCTTGTATTTTTTACATATAAGCTACACAAGATCTTGTAATCAGGATGCATATTGCTTCTGTGCTTTGCTTGAGATCCAAACAGAATGGAACATAATGTATCTGCATTACATAGATCCTTCATAGGAGTAAGCTAAGGATGTAAAATATGCCACAAACACAAATATATGTAAAGATAAAGGCAAAGTTGTCTGTAGGCACAAAATAAAGGCACATGGGGGAAGGAGAAGTATAGTGCCACTCATTCGTAACCTTGCAACTAGATGGCGATGAGTGTTCAGATTCATGCCCCAGCTGCTCTATGCCCACAGAAAGAGCCCCCAATACCCTCTATAAAAGGATGGCTGGGCCCCAAACCCACTGAATGTTTTGGAGAACAGAATCCATTGCCCCTGCTGGGAACCAAACTACGATCCCTTGGTCATCCAGCCCATAGCCTAGTCACTAGACTGATGATGGCTTTATAAAGCCTAAACCTTGGTAGCTCAATAATAAAAGAACAAAAAGAAAAGTTGGCTGTGACTGATTACCTCGTTGAGGAAGAACAGATTTGTATCTAATGGAGATTACAGTCTTCTGGAATATACTGTCATGTTGAATGGCACTTAATAACTTATGTTTGGTGCAGATTGCTACCTCCAGTTTCAGGGTAGTCCAAAAAGAGTTTTGGAGGCAGCCAGCTCCTCCAAAATGTCAGTTACTGATTACCAATCAACAGGGCATCACATCCCAGGAGCTGTAATCTCCATATCTGTATTTGTTTGAAATGTTCCATGTTGTCTACAACAAATGACAACACTGAGAATTTATGCCAGCAAGTGAAGGAAGAATAAATTTCCTAACACTCACCAGCACAAGCCTCCTTTTAAAGGGGGCTAATTTTTCACATATATAACACGCTTTTGGTGTTTGATAAATTTCCCCAGAAAGTTCTTCCTTGTAGCATGAAAGAATGCTAAATAAACCAATCCTGGGTTTTCTGTTTCCATGGGTCCTGTGACCGTGTTCACAACAAAACATGATGAACTTAACTTGGTTGAGGAAATACGTATGTTTTTCACTTGGAAGTTACTGTCAATTTGTAAGCAAACAAAAAAAAAGCTGCTGTTAGTCTGAGTCAGATAGATACCAGTTAAAAATACCCACATTACATAACCGAAGTACAGCCTCACATACTGTGGTACAGAACATTAAAGTGTGGTCAAATATCTCCTCATTACTGTACATGTCAGTATTAATAACCTGCTGATGAGAGAAGGAGATGCCTCATGTAAACTGGAAACCTCTTCATTATCTATATGATTGCATAACAACACTGCCAGCTCAGATTGCACAGCTTCAAATGACTGATTTAGGACGTAATGAACTACGAAGGATGTAACAGGAAGCAGTCTGCGGCCACATTTGTGACACTATTCCGAAAATGGCGTGGAGGGGCTACTAAAAACCACAAAAACTTCATGGCAGCCTGTGTCCCAGCCTCGAACCGGGCATCTCCCGAGTATGACATTCGCTACAAATTGCCAAACCGCTCCCCACGTTATCCTTATTGATACCGTCATACTGATCAAATACGAATAAAGCTAGACTTCTGTAGGTTAAGGTGCACAGCTGTAAAATCATTTCAGTGTTGGTTTCAATGCTGGCTACAATCTACGGACCAAAGTACAGCACTTTCAATCACCGTCAAGAGTTAAGAACAAAGAACGTAACTGCACTAACTTCTCAAGCATTTCTTACATTTACATGTTTACAAGAATTTGGGATCTTACCTATGTCGATTGCGAATCTTTTCGCATTTTTCAAATTACCAAAAACCTCCACAGTATCCGGTAATTTGATGCTTTTCGGATGACGTCCTGTGTCCATTCTGTTCTCCGTTGATTAATTATAGACGGAACAGACATAACTTACGCCGATTTCACGGCTCTGAAGCACACGAAGGCACACTTTGCTGGTTTCAAACAAAAGACACAATAGTACCATAAATATCCTACTACACTAACAACAAATACCCTTTTAATAACCCTCGCTCTCACCGCTGTTGACACATCCTTCTGTGCATTTCATACCGTGGCCTTCTGCTACGATTTGTATGTCACCTGGTTAAATCCATTGACCAATGAGAGGTGAGGCAATTTGAAATAGTGGCGCAAACGTCGTAACATTCACTCTTGGTCTTCTTCTGTGCAGTACCGATTACACATGTGTGTAAACCTCTACGGCCTATTCCGGGTTTGTGTGTAGGTGCGATTTCCTCCTTTCAGGTCATCCAGAATTTCTTTATCGACGTCTGTTACCGCATACCTCTCCCAGGCGGCGTATTATCCGCCATCTTATCGACATGGACTTCTGTATTTAGTGTCCCCTTCCATGGATATCTGCTGCTACACTTTGCTAATTGTTGATCGCACCTTCAATATCCAAAAATTTCTGGATATTGTAAGATTGTTTACACATAAAGTTATCCTACGGAATCTCACCTGCTTTGTCTCCATCTTCTTGTCCTACTTTACATATGCCAAGGTAAGGACAAGTCATGTTGTTATTTCATGAAGTCCCAATGGAACATTCTTCGAACTTATGCTACTGAAATTTCATTTAATTAAGCCGTTTCTTTGATTAAAGGCATTTACTTTGATTCCCAAGACAATATTTTAATAATTACTGGAGTGTGTATTTCCTTCATCCTTTAATATCTTAATGGTGCAATTACCACAATTTTAGCCCATACCAATCACTGCCACTGATTTTATTTTGTGCATCAGATTCAAAGTTATTAAATGTGCACAGGCATGGGTACAGGGTGTGCCCAGACACACCATGTCTCAAAAACAGCGAACATTTGGTACTTTTGCCTCATTTTTTAACTTCGTGTTTTTAAGCAGAGTTTAGTTAATTTAAAAAAAAAGTTAAGTTTCAGTTTCTTTAGTTTGGTCAGTAAAAATAATTCCCTTTATGACTGCATTGCCAATAAATGTTTGTCCTTACAAAATGGAAAGTAAAATTCCCTGGGTGCACATCCTAATGAAATGTGCTGTGCACACTTATGTCTCAACATGCACTGATTTTGGATTTAAAACTATATAAGTAACATTATTATTACCATGCACAGGCCTTAAGCTGCATATAATGCGACAAAAGCATCATACACTTTTCGTTAAAATGTTCATATTAAAATAATATAAAATAAAGGCAGTAACAAGGCACTATTCAATTTATAATCTGAAGTCATGACACCAGTTAACATCAGCACTATCCACAGAGCCAGTGTGACAGCAACCAAGTATTTACATGGATAAAATTGTTACTGGGGCAACAGATCATACTATTTCTTTTCTTATTATTTTTGTTAAATGAAGAATCACTTCCACTATTGTTTTGTTCATATATATGGTGTCAGTCATGAACAAAACCTTAAGAATTATGGTGATTTTTGTCATATTGCCTGGAAAATTCATTCCACTCCCCCCCCCCCCACCCACCAGCTATGCCACTGCTCGCAGAGAAACCTGTCCCAGTGATTGTCCACCATATATCCCACATGGACTGGCCTGGGATTGAGCCCTGGCCTCTGTGGTAGAAGGCTGATGACTGCCTCAGCCACTGCACAGCCACATTGACAAACACTGGGTATTTTTATAAGGTCTATTTACTACAGGCCTACACAATTTCAGGACCTTAGACTAGAAATAGATTTCAGTCATTCTCATATACAGGAAATAGCTCACGCACATGAAACACTCCAGCTGGAAAAACCATAATCAGTTAAGAACAGAGAATCCTTCCAACAGTACCAGTTTTGGTCACCTGTCATATGTGTATTTGCCTGAACAGGCCTTGTGAGGCACTTCAAATCTCCCAAATTAAAAACCTTCCTGGATAAGGCTATTTTAAATCACTTGAAAACATTCAAAGGACTGCAATAACAATCCTGGAAAGAATGCATGAGTAACTCCTGTTGGCATGCTGAACTGTATGATGAAACAAGCTATAAAGCACGAGTTTTAAGGCTTTTGCAGCAGTGCAGTCAAGGTCTCTGTTCTTCTGGCATGTGGTGCCACATGACTGCATGATTGGTACCCCAAGTGCTACTGTCCTGTACACTTGTCTACCAACGCATTTGGATGTTCAAGTATAGTACAGTCTTCACCTTCATTTTGCCGTAGAACCAACTCACACAGTTCATAAAATTCATTATTTTTCTTCAAATCATGCAGATGTATTGATGTTTCTGTTCAATATATATCTAGCATAAATAACTGAAATTAATGAAAAGCACAGAAATGCCACATGTAGACAAACACAAAGAAAATGTAAATGAATGGTATTATGACACCAACTGTATATCTCTGTCCTTTCCACTTCCAGACCTGGCAAGTTTTTAAGCACCTGATTTTTGTTGCACATGAAGAACAATATCGGGTTTGTAAATATAGTATACACTCAATACAAATGGCTCTGGAATCTATGAGTATGAACAACAGAGCCTGAAATTTGTTTGTAAATGTATTACACACATTTTACACACTGCAGGCTACAATTACAGTTGTCCCTTTGCATGCCACGAAAGCACAGAAGAGAGTGGTAGTATAGCACTCACTCTTAACCTCAGCATTAGATGAAAGTGAATGGTCATCATTATGCCTTGGCTAATTTACCCCTAGGGAAATAACCCCTGTTACCAACTGCACAGGAAGATGGCTGGGCTCCACAGCCAGCCTAGATGCCTTGGACCAAAAAAAACTCTTTCCCTTAACAGGACTGAAATCACGATTCAGTTGTCCAACCCACAGCTTAGGTCCTGTACTGACTGTGCTATTCCAGCTCCTACATTGCAGACATTTGTTATTATTAACTCATGTTACATTAAATATTAAACTAAATTAAACTAAACTAAGACTTAATAAAATTCCAGTCTAAGATTTGTTAATATACAAGAATTCTCCCAGTTCATAACCAAACAGATGTTGTACTGTACACGTCATAAGTGTGAAGGGGAAGAAGGAGGACAGTCAAATGCCTCCCTCCACAGATTTGGAAAAATAACCAATGAAAGGGCAAAGAAATATAAAAATTTAAATTGTTTTATAAAATGAAAGTACTTTTGCATCGTGAATACAGAAGTATCCAAAAACTTGCTGAAGAAAGCCATAAATATATTCTTAAATTACAAGTTTGTAAGGACATCCTGCCTGCTTCTCTTGAAAAAAACCTTTAAGTTCCGTCGTACATAGATCCTGCGCTGCCACGATGACTTAACGGACTTGGAAAAATATTTCATTTCCTTGGTATACATCTTCGTAAAAGCTACAATAAATTTTAAACATTCTAGCAAGAACATAAAAGGAGCAATAACAAATAACACTCAGTTGACTGTTATTAAGACCTTTAAATGCCAAGGGTGAAGAGTTGAATAAGTTCTCTAAAATAAGCAAGCTTCAATGTCATACCTCCAATGTAAAATTTGCTATAGTTTTGCCATGGCCATATTTATGTACAGATGTGCTGGATAGGAAGATAAACATTTTTTTCACTAATCATTATTGTGTAATTACAAACAGCAAAGAATTTGTGCACTTATAGTTTGGTATGGCAGGTGCACACCCATAATTTTTCATTGGGCATGGGACCCTCAGGCTGTATATAATTTACGTTTAATTTAAAAACTCTTATAAAAATCATGTCATAAATATAACTTTAATGTAACACTGTTTGCAGCTGCATTTATATATGTATATGGCAAAACCCTAATTTTACATTTTTGTGGAGACCACCTAATATGGCATAAAATCCAGGAAACATTACACTTACGGGCATTTTGCCAGGACCATATAAAAAGTCTATAAAATCATGTGAATCACAAAATATGCAAACACTTTACATTGGGGTTTTATTGTATATATAACACATATTCCGTGGCACACTCACCTAATTTAAATCACAAGGTCTAATCTTCTTGGTTTTTTTAAGTTCATCTAAGACTTTCTAAGATTTTATTTACTTTTTACAATTCTAATCTACTAGTTGACAGTTGAATTCAGTAGCACATTTCAGCTACAGGGTAACTTACATAAAACTTTTTTTTACTTTGATTTGGGGAGGGGGGAGCCAGGGCAATAGCCCCCCACTTTGGGCGCATGCCTGTGGGATGTTTTAAGAAAAACTTAATGCCTTTATCATTCATAACTAACTGACCATAACTTTATACTACAGCAATTCATGGTGTACTCCTACCTAAAAGTATTTTCATATTTTGGTCAAGTAATAATTCAAACTTTAATGCCCCTTACCAATATATCAGAACACCTAGAACCACATTTGGTGCCCTCAGGGATCTAATCTTAATCGGTTACATTTTGAATTTTTTTTGTGTTGTCAATTACTAACACAAAAGACTATAACCTGAATTAAATTATTATGACATCTAGTTACTTTGGCTTCTCATACAATTTGATTTAAACCTCTTCCTTTCTTATCCCCTACTAAAGTACATGTATAAAATCATCTTTACAGGTCATATTCTACTGCTACACATAAATGGTGAATTTTATATATTAGGCGCACAACATTATTCAGTACTGAGTGCATGTTCCAATGAAAACCCCATTACAGCCTCAACTCGACCGACAAATTTGCCAAACAAGAGAACATACACTCAGTGAATGACTTCACTGTTGCGCAATAAAAGTCCTCCTGCAACTGAATAACAAACTTTGTGGCTATCACAGTGAATAATTTCATTCATACAAACAGCAACTTCACACATTTATTTGGAACACAACTTACATACTTACATGCAAAGCAGTCTTTATAAATGCTAGTGAACAGAAAAATTTCTATAGTCAGTGTTGATGATAACAAGTTGTTCCAATAAAATTACATTTACTTCAGGGGTGCACAAATTTTCCAGAAATCTAGTAGCCACATCAAAATTCTAGGTGCCAGAAGGGTGACATGAAGCAAGTTCCATACTGAGGACCCACATATATTAGACACCACAACACAAATTTTAGTCACCATGGCAACCTGACACCTGGGATTTGTGCACCGTTTAATTAGTTAATATGTTACTGGGCCATGTGGGGCAGACAGGTAAAAAACTTGAATTATTTTCACATTAGGATGTTAAAATCTTCCCTCAACTTCAGTTCCAAATTCACCATTCAATCTCTCTTGCCTTACTCTTGTTTCTCACAGTAAGTGTACTTAATTCAGATCTGAAACAAAAATACTTTATGCAGCTGTCTTTGCATTACAGTAAATCATATCTACAACAAAACATGAAGATGTTACTTCCTAAATTCAACTCTACATCCTATGCAGAAAAATTAACATCAAGAGACAAACATGAAGCACTTCGTGATCTCTCTCTTTTGTCTCACCGCACTCTCTTCTTCTCCCTCCCTCTACCTCACACACACACACACACACACTCATTTCTTTCCTTATTTAATAGTCCATCTTGCAAATCCAATTTCTGCTAGACGTGAAATAAAAATTTAACATTACTTCTGCCAGTGAGACAATCAAAAGATGCAATTCATTTTGCATGGTCACGTAGCCCCCCC
>BLKM01003853.1:0-18339 GCA_013340265.1 Coptotermes formosanus | reverse complement strand
TAAAAATTCCTTCCGACTCCGACTCCACCTAAAAATTCCTTCCGACTCCGACTCCACCTAAAAATTCCTTCCGACTCCGACTCCACCTAAAAATTCCTTCTGACTCCGACTCCAACTCCAACTCCACAGTCCTCCATTTTACCCTCTAAAAACAGCACATTCCTCATTCCTTAGTTCCTATAATCGTCTTCACCAAACGAAATCTAAATTAGATTAAGATTTTTCTATCCGACGGAAAAGGAAATAGCCCTAACATATCAGCATATTTGCCGAAGGTCTGACACTACACCGGAATTCTAAACTTAAGAGTCAACTGCGTCGCTTCCACTTCACAAATTCGCACGCTATCGCGTTGATTTTATTCATGTTATGAAATTAAATACAGCGAGTGTTGGATTCAACACAGTAATGTTATTGTTAAACAACCTTTCATAAATACTTGTAATTTAATTAAGACGGGATTATTTGGGTCATAGGCAACCTCACACAGCATCAGGCACTAAGCCTTGAAATTCGTGATGAGCTCTGGACACTTGTTTGTGATGATGCGGCCACATGTGACAGCCGCGCTATTCATTACGTACAGTGGTACAGATTTAGAAGCGTTATATTTCAATTTGTCCGTATAAAATATACGTAAATATTTTATCATCAGGATCAGTGGATTTAAATTATATACGTCTGCTCTTGACTTTGCTGCACTAATGCAGGTAGTGCTGTTAATCTGAGTTCTTATAATCCTTAACGTTGATCAATATATGGCAAGCTGATTTAAGGAAAACTTTCGAAACTATATGTTTATTTCCTAAAGGTCAGGATAAAAGTTACCTTAAAACTAGAATCTTATGTGGGCAAGTCTTCAATATGTGAACTGTTTAAGTAACAGACACATTTACCTTGAATGTCAACAAGACAGGCAAAGTGCGCATAAAGTAACATCGAGTTGCTTTCGCGTAACTATTGCCGCCGTGAAAAAAAAATAAGAAGTATATATTCTGAGTGTGTCTGTGTTCTTGCTTCTTTTCTGCTCCGTATTATATTGCCATCTGTGGCATATTTGGCTCGACCATATTTTTCCACATTATCTCATAAACGGCAAGATTTTAGGAAAAAAATGATTGAAAAGGAAATGTATGTTTTGAGTCTCTCTACAACTTCCCCCCGAAACAATTCTCATTCTAAGAAGAATTCAGCGAGATACTAACATAAATGTATATACGTCTGCATGTAAAGTTTCCGTTATTCTTGTCAGATTTTAATGAAACTCGAATTTTCTCAATAGTCTTTCGCGTAATCCTCAAGCATCAAATTTCAGAAAACTACCTCCAGTGGGAGCTGAGTTCTTCAATACGGACAGAAGGACAGATATGACGAAGATAATAGTCGTTTTTCGCAATTTTGGAAACGCACCGAGAAAGGCATAAATTTTTATCAAGTTATTTTGGGGGTCGTTTTCAATTATAATTGCATAATACTGTCGAACGGTACAGGAAGATAAACATTAATGCTGAGGAGGGAAAGCTTTATACTACTTGCATTGCACATATGGGAGAAATCTGACAAATTTTTAACATAATGAAAAAATTCAATATTGTTTTCACATGTTAAATCAAAGGGTCGGTAAATACGCACTGGAGTACAGTTTTGAAGTTTCAGAGGATTCTATGAGACCTCCACTTCCCACAATCACCAGCAAAGCTTTGTTCTTATCACAATATAAACACAATAAACACGTTACAACTGGATTTTTTGGGCCGCCAACGACATTCCTGTACGAGTAAAAACATTTTTGAATACATGACGAATATTCCGCCGACAAACTGATATGCACATCAAAAATATCATGTTTGTTATCGGTAGTGATTCCACCTAAAACACATGGAAATTATTCAACTATCAATCACGACAACTCATCAATAAATATGTGTGTATGCCCTAAAATGTATTGTACGTATTCAGGTGGAAATAAGTGCGAGCTAAAGGCTGGAGTCCGTTGTGGAAGTGGATGTGGTTGGATTGTGCCTGAGTACCAACCCACGTTACAGGCAGGGGTAGACAGCAGTAATGGATAGGCCTAACTAACTAACTAACTAACTAACTAACTAACTAACTAACTAACTAACTAACTAACTAACTAACTAACTAACTAACTAACTAACTAACTGCCTACCTACCTACCTACCTACCTACCTACCTACCTAACTAAATAACTACCTACCTACCTACCTACCTACCTAACTACCTACCTACCTACCTACCTACCTAACTAACTAACTAACTAAATAACTGCCTGCCTGCCTGCCTGCCCGCCCGCCCGCCTACCTACCTACCCACCTACCTACTACCTACCTACCTACCTACCTACCTACCTACCCACCCACCCACCTACCTACCTACCTACCTACCTAACTCCATGGAGCGGAGACCTTCTTGAGAAGCTGACAGTTTCTCAGCTAGTCAAGAAATTCGCCGTATTTTATGGTACCCGGAGGTTCATTACCGCATTCACAACAGCCCGCCACCTGTCCCTATCCTGAGCCAGCTCAATCCAGTCCATGCTCCCCATCTCACTTCTTGAAGATCCATTTTAATATTATCCTCCAATCTACGCCTGGGTCTCCCAAGTGGTCGCCTTCCCTCAGGTCTCCCTACCAAAATCCTGCATGCACCTCTCTTTTCCCCCATACGTGCTATATGCCCCCACCCATCTCATTCTTCTCGAATGAATGGATAGTCCTACTGTTTGGTTGTACCTGACAACAAATTCTTCTCGCTTTCGCAACAAAAACTTGCAAGCAGAGCGTTTTGCCTTCGCCATGTTTATCTGTCCGTCTGCCTGTCCGCACGTAACAAATCTAAACACAGCTTTATTATTATTATTATTATTATTATTATTAAATTTGATATGAGAGTTCTACCAAACTGTATTTACATTTCGGTTTCTTTTCAAGTGGGACACAAATAACCGAATCTTTACATGAAAACCTGTATGTTTTTCAGCGACAATGTCGAGCGTAAATAGCTAAACGTTTTTAGCGTACACTATGTGAAATTAAGGTCACAAAAAATAAAACATTTTAAGTCCCATATGCTTTCGCTTTCAGACTTATATTTTCCCGGCAATTAGAAAAAAGGATTTTTATGCTTTTTCCCTTCTTTTCATTACGTAAATTAACAATTTAGAGAAAGTAACACAAAGATAACGTCGGAAATGTTGTGCTAAACTTACATTTCACAACTTCTTATACGTAACCGTTCAAAGCCTAGTATATCAGGTGGGTATTTCAAGGTAAACGGGACTGAGGTTAGTCCGAATTACCGAATAGCTACAACATATGCATAGGTATATAGTATGACACACACATTGTAAAACTACGTACCAGGCACGTAACACTGTATCATAACATCAATGTATGCATTTGCTAACAGTAGCGTAATACTGTAACATACACTGTTTTAAGTGACACTGTAAAGAAATCGAAAACTTCCCTCTCATTTACGAAGCAAAAAAGTCTTTAAGGCTAATTTGCTGTTGAAAAGGTGATGGCTTCTACGCTGCACACGACGTACATTAATGCCTGAAACACAAGTGTGAACACATTAAAACCTCTGTAATTTATCCAAGCAATATATGTACGTGTTCCGTATGATTCCTGCAACGAACAGCTATTGTTTCGCTATGCAACACTCAACTGTTGGCCTTCCTAAAGAAAGCACATTGTGTACTTCGTGAAGTAGGAAGTTAAATAACTATTTGTCTTCAGACAAGCAGCCCGTTCGTTCTATGGTGGAATAAGCAGGTTCTGCCTCGGTGTCTGATGCCCGCACCCATATCAGGAAGCTGCAGGTGGTGCAATTGAAGTGCCCTCACGTGGCAACTAACACACCTTGGTAGCTTAGCAACAAGGTCGCTAAGTCGACATAAAAAACTGTGTCTAACACTTTTCGGCAGACCTAACTCAGGTTTTCCTTGATTTTCGTCCGCTCTAAGGCAAATGCGAGGGTAAATTAACCCTTTAAAGACGGAACGTAATTTGCTTTACTTAAGGACTCAGTGCGTACCGCGCAGTAAACACTCTCCATCTCGGTTATAAAAAACATATCAGTTGATGCTGTATAAAGTAAAAGTTGCTATTTCTTCTGAGATCTGTACAAAACACATAAACACAATGTGAGCACCATGCAAAATTGTTGAATGTTAAGCTTGGTGCTACCGCTAGGGTTTAAAAGGTTAAAGATCGGCACGGCCCTTATTCCCTCCAATCCTAGCTCCCTCATGTCGCACAGGCCCTTACCAAACTCAACCGAGCAGATCTGGCTTGATGCCCTTCCCGCGCCATAAAAGAATACATTGACATTTGTAATACAAGTCTTTAGTACGAACACGTCATGGCCATCAGCCGAGACCCTGAATCCGTCAGCGCAAGCAAAATGCGCGTTGTTGTTAAAATTTTCATTTCCATCGCCCAGCAATGCGTCTCGTGCTTAGAAATGGTTAAACCGACCAAGGCAAGTCGACCCCAACTTGCCTTTCCCTCAAGTGTCCGGCCTTACTCAGATTTTTCTGTTATTTGTTTGGTTTGTTCGGTCGTCAGAAGGTCAATGATGACATTTAGTCAAATGTCAAAGCCCTGACTTGTCTTTGAAAACGTATTTGGGCCTGTAAGGTTTATGACTGAAATCACTTAAGATGCCATATACAAAGTCTATGTAATATCCAGAATAGTCGTGCGTGGGATAGTGTTCCGAAATTTATGCCCCGGTGAATGTGGACTGTTTTGACCGCCTGAACCGACGTATGGCTGTTAAGTCCGAGACCTTGGCACGAATTGCTTCGCAGTCCTTCATATAAAGGCTCGCCAAGACAGGCTGCTGTTTAGACGGTGTCGCACCTGGCCCGTGAGCCTCATGTCTTGTGAACGTCTGCATCTAAACTTTGTTCAGATTAGTCTTACTGTCCTTCTGTCCTACTAGTTTACGTTGTGTCGTTGTAATGGGGTTGACTGATAGGCCTAATCGGATATTAAATTTCAATGATGAGTACAAGGACACAAAATGTTGCCTGATTCCCCCCCCCCCAATGAGGCAACAGCCCCTACAGGACCAGGGCCCCCTCATTATTGAGGCTTCACGATCACATTTGTTTAGACAAATTAGACACATCACGCTCTGTAAGACTCCTCTGGACGAGACATCAGCTCGACCCAGAGACCTCTACTTGACAACACACGACACTCACAAGAGAAAGACATCCATGCCGCCGGCGGGATTCAAACATGCAATTCCAGCAAGAGAGCGGCCGCTGACCCACGCCTTAGACCGCGTAGCCACTGGGATCGGCATTGTTATCTGATGTGATAGCACCCATGGTTATTGTAAATGGGCAACGAAAGAAGAGAGGTGTGTCTGTGGCAGTATCAAAGCGACTTATGCCAGTGTGTCAGAGTCGGAGAGATGAATCGTCTGTTGACACTGTATTGGAAAAGCGGAAAAGTTTCAGAACAAAATAATGGGAACAGAAAACTGTCTCCAGTACTCATTATTACACAACCTTCCTCAACCGTACTGTATAAGGATCACATCCTTCACGAAAAACTTTGCCGATTGGGGTACCTGAGCCCCTGTACACAGCTGGAAAGAATCGTCCCCACTGTTACTGGCACGAGAATGAGTAGTCTAGAAACGCTTTAACCCTTGAAAGACGAAACGTATCTGTTTTATATAAGGACTCAGTGCGTACCGCGCTGTAAACACTCTCCACTTCGGTTATAAAAACCAGTCTCTTAATGTTTTATAAGGCAAAAGTTGCTGTTTGTTCTGAGATCCGTACAAAACACATAAACGCAATGTGGGCACCACGTAGAATTTTTTAATGTTAAACCTGGTCGTATGTAAAGTTACCGCTAGGCTTTAAAAGGTTAAGTTTCAAATTCTCACGCCAGGGAATATGGACGTTACCGGAAGGCTGGTAGACAGATACTAATTTTCCGGAGGAGATTACAGCCTGCACCTTTAGAGCATAATGGTAAGACGTACGGGGGAAGAAATGTCGGTTATATAGAGACAGGGTCGCTCTAAGATCCAAACCATACCTCACTGACCCTTCTCCTTGTGGCTTACAATTTACTCCGAATATGAAGGCGGCAATTACTCCGAAATTTTCTTGACTATTTACAAAAGAACAAGGCGTGACATCTCACAAGGTTATCATTAAAACATGTACATAAATATTCCTAAATATTAACTTTAAAGAACATCTAAAAAGACTTGAAATTAATAAGCAACCGCTAGAGAACAACACGAAGGCCACTTGCATACACAATATAAGACGGGTTCTATTAAGAAATGGCGCAAAATGAGGCTCTGAATATGAATGAAAATATTTTTTCTTGTCTGAGGGAATTAAACCTTTCAGGAGAACAGAGGCGAAACGTGAAAGGGCGTTGAGATGGAACGGAATTTTAAGACGCCACTTCGCGTAAGACAAGTAATTATTTATATTTGCATTTCTGGAAATTATGGAACCCTGAGGGTCTTTGGAAGTAACATTAAGAATGAAATAATTGAAGATTTCAATTAAATCCAGAATGTGAAGGTACGCAATTGGTGTTAGATTGAAATTGGAAGTGCAATTATTCAACATGGAAAATAATATTACACAGTTTTGAATACTTGCTTTAAATTCAAATTTCAGAATATTAATTAAACTAAAATAAAAACAAAGAGCATGAATGTTACTGGAATAACAACACTACAAAAATCTGAGTTAAGAGAAATGAGAATATGTTATGCACAGGAAGAAAATTAATGCTGAGATTATTTATGCATATGTGACAGGCAGAAGCAAACGAGAAGCCTTATCTTCATATTGTGCATACCGATGTGAGATGTTATACAAAGCATAATGGTGAAGACTGTCTTTACCATTATACTTTGGAGAAGTCTTATATACACAAAGGTTAAGACAAAACAGGAAAGTAATTTTTCCCCTTACATTGAGAGTGACCGCTCAAAAATTACAGTACAGGTATAATAACAAGTCACCCTTTATTTAATCTGAAATATCTCTAGTGGAAAATAATTAAGCCTATTCATGCTAGTCTTCAAGCACTGGGAATATTCTGCGTGTATGGAATAAATTAATAAAAAGGTAAAATTTCACCCTATAACAGGCCCTGAGGGCCCAAGAGGGGGAGTAGAGGTATAGCTCTATTCCTTCGTGAGCCTCGGCACGAGAAGGAGGTGGGGTGGCTAGCCCCACGCCCCGGCTGCTTTACTCCGGGGAAACAGACCCGATACCCATTGTACAAGAGGCTGGGTGGGCCCCAAGGCCGGTCTGGACGACTGCGGAAAATCTCGCCCCCACCGGGATTCGACCCCGCAGCGTCCAGCCCGTAGCGAGTCGCTATACCGACTACGCTATCCCGGCCCACGGAATAAATTAATACTAATACTAATAATACTACTACTACTAATAATAATAATAATAATAATAAACACTAAGGTATTTTTTCGTTATGTCATTATGTATGTTCATTATATAAGGACTAAAAATAAATTCGAACACGCTGTCCACAGCGTGGGGGTCGGGATAGTGTAGCCCGTATAGCGACTCACTATGGGCTGGACGGTCCGAGGATCGAATCCCGGTGGGGGTGAGATTTTTCGCACCTGGCCAGAAAAGCCCTAGGTCCCACCAAGCCTCGTGTACAAGGGGTGCCGGATCTTTCCCCTTCGTAGAGCGGCCACGACGTGGAGCTAGCCCCCCCACCCCCTTCTAGCGCCGAGGCTAACGAAAGGGTATAGCTATACCTCTACTCCCCCTCGGGCCTCGATGGCCTGTATAGGGACCCCTGTACCTGTCCATAGTGCAATATTTTGTTTAAAAACTATGTTGAACTCATATGACAAATATCCTGAGACGTTTAGCTTTTGAGGTACAAGTAACAGACAAGTGGATGACAGCCTTATCATGTTGTTAGATGTAGTTAAGACACATAATGCAGAGCACAGATTATTTGTGATTGAAATATGGGCTACAAACAGGACGAATATTGTGACATTCTCTCAATCCTACGTGATTCTTGTCGGTGACATCCAGACGCTAACTGCTTTCGGCAGTTGGAGAAGCGTCTCTGTGAGGCGTGAATGCAGGCCTTCCACGAACTATACGTACACCAGGCAATTAAATTTCATAATTGTAGCCGTCGAAGGAAAACCGAGATTTTTTCGAAGTATTTTGTTTATCCGTACCACTATGCGAAAAGCGCATATTTTCCAGAAGATTGTTCTTCAATGATGTGATTTTTCGAAAGGAAACAACATTAAAACTCCGCGGTTTCTCACATTTTACACAACAGTCTGTGGACATACGAGTGAGGGTGTGCTCAAGGTCTACCATAATCACCCCTGTACATGTAATAACCCTCGCTTGGTTGTGAATTCCGCTTCGCCGGGAGCATAGCCTGCACCTGCTCCTGACAGGCTGACTGCTCAGTGACAAAGTAATTTTTTTTTGAAAGTGGTCTACTACAGCTTCTTGAAGATGGGCCCCTAACTGTGAGGCAGAATTTGGGGTTTTAGCACGATGGAGCTCCAGCACACTGTGAGCAAGACATCTGGCAGTGGAAGAAAGCGACATATCCTATTTGCAACAAAGAGGTGCGCATGGGTTGACCATTTCATACCTTGCGCCATTTGAGGGTGACTTGTATTTCGAAAACTATACATCTCATAACATTTGTTGCACAAAATTGGGGTCTTATTTTTAACAAAGGATTATACTATGGGAAATTTCGTGCGAATTTATTTTCAACTTATATATAAGCAAGTTTATAAAAGAAGAACATGACAAGAGCGGAAGCAGTATAATTGGGATCGAATCACAGTGTCCACCTTTGCCGATACATGTCCCTCTAGATGACAGCAACACTTAGTGCATATGTTGTTCTATCAAGTGTCATATCTTGGGGAGATTAAAATTGAATCTGAAATATCACCTTCTGGTCTAGGCCGATGATGTTAATTTGACGAAAACGTACTGTAAAGGTCATAAAAAAGTGTTATTAGTCGCTAATAAGGAACTTGGTCTACAAGCAAGTAATGGTGAAACGAAATATACTGTATGTTCATGTCTAGTCGCCAGACTGCAGGACAAAATCACAAGATAAACGCAGTTGGAGTTGAGAACGTCTTTGAAAGTCAGACAGTTTCGAATATAGTAGGCATCTATGGGAATGACACTAACGATCAAAATTGCACGCATGGAGAATTTAAGAGCAGATTAATTTCGAGGAATGCCTGCTATCATTTTGAACAGAATAATTTTTCTTCCTTTTACTAGCTAAAAACATAAACATTAAAACATAAGGAAATACAAATTTTCCAGCTGCTCCACATATGTATTTTACTTGGGCTCCCAAATTAACATAAGAACACAGGCTGAGTGTTTTAGAGAATATGGTGCTGAGGAACATAGTGGGACCTCAGGAGGAGGACGTAAGAGGAGAATGGAGGAAACTGTGTAATGAGGAACGTCATACGTTTTGCTGCACACCTCGTACTATTCGGGTGATACAGTTAAGAGGAATGGGATGTGCGGCGCCTGCAGATAGTATGAGGGTAAAAAACAGTGCGTACAGGTTTTCGAAGAGACGATTTGGAAGACACGGACGTAGATGAGAATATAGTAAAATCGATCTTAAATAAATAATATTGCGTGGTAGAGAATGGAATAATTTGGCTAAGGGTAGGGGCAAGGGTTTCCACAGGCTGTGGGCAGTTTCTTGACTAGATGAGATTATCAGCTTTAAAATACGGATTCCGCTACACGGAGTTAGAATCTTGTAGCTGTGTTTCCACAAAATTTTAAGGTATTTTAGAAAAAGCGTTTTAATTATTTTTCTTTAAAGTTTCAACGAATATAGTTGTAATGAAGTTGATATTAAAGATTATTTTGTTAGTATAATTATTATTAAAATACGACAGATAATTTTACAGTACTTACGAGTAAAAATTCACCGGATTCAAAGTGTTAACGTAAACTTTGTATAAGTTCAAAAACACTAATCACCAACAAATGCAAACGAGAGTTTTGTCATCAATCGTAACACACTCCTACATGTTTCGACCCTGCTGGATCATCTTCAGGGAGAACTTTTTTGTTATCTTTACACTAAGGTTGCATTTTATAGTTGAGTGAGAATGTGCTGTTGACTGTGTACTGCGTTGTTTTTGGAGGCGTGAACTCTCCGCGGTCCGGGCCTGAACTGCAGTTCAGCAGTTCAGGCCGGGACCGCGGAGTGAAACCTTAGTGTAAGGATAATAAAAACGTTCTCCCTGAAGATGACCCACCAGGGTCGAAACATGTAAAAGTGTGTTACGATTGATGACAAAACTCTCTTTGTGCATTTGTTGGTGATTAGTGTTTTTGTATAATATAGTGCACGGACATGGAACACATTAAATTTGTATAAGTTAATGGCACGGATATTAAAGCCTCGGATAATGCGCCTTGTCGACTGATGAAGTTATTAAATATTGCAGGAAAGTACTGCTGGCTAAAAGAGAGATTACTGACGTCTTTACTACATACTAAAACTCACATAATTAATTATCCTTTAGAAACTACGTATTTCAGACCCTGTTTCGCAAGAAGTAAGCGTTTGTGTTGAACCCACAAAACCGGAATGGAACATGATTTAGGACGTTTGGTGTGGAAGTATAAAAACAACCCGAATTAAAATCTGTTCAGTATATTTGACGATAAAACATTTTGGCGGATAACTACGATTCCCTGTAACTGCTCTAACCACTTCTTGTACATTTGCAAGGTAAGAAAAGGCAATGTTGTCTCTGTGCGAGGAATGGCGGTATATGGGAGACAGGAAGATTGCCTTCAGCCACTCTTCGTCTTGGCCTTGGATGCGATGAGCAGTCCGTTTCACACCCCTGCTGCTTTAACTCCTGGGAAAGAGCACCAGGTACCAATTAAATAAAAATTGTGTGTACCTCAGATTTTCAGAAAAAAAATGCCCCTGCTGGAAATTAAACCATGATTCCGTGTACGTTTCGCCTGTAGCTTCCTCTTTATACCGACTGAATTCTTCCGTCTTCACACAGTTTATAAAAATTCACAACAGTATAAACATGGACAAGGGCGAGAAAATCCGAGGTTTCTCATTTTCTTAATCTGGAATTAAGCCAGACCTTTTGTTCACGCAAATGCAACCCGCTTGTTGTGATGTCCGTAGAAGTAAAAATTATTCCCAGACCAGGGGTGGAATTTTATTTTAATCGGGATTTGGACGGAGCTGCTTTTAAAAGAAACTGATAGGTCGGCCAAGCGAAAGGAATAGGGTATCCCTGCGTCAATATTCTCGAACTACTTCCACTTATTCCTGTTCCTTTTGACAGAAAATTAATTTCAATCACAGTATTCCTATCTTTAGCGTCTCACTAAGGCAGCATAAGCTATATCGGGAGCCTTTGCGTTTCTCTTATCCATTTTAACTTGAGTTGTTGTGTAAGTTGGAATTTCACAAATTACATCTTTACAGAAAAACACTAATCACCAACAAATGCACAAAGAGAGTCTTATCATCAATCTAACACACTCCTACATGTTTCGACCCTGCTGGGTCATCTTCAGGGAGAACTTTTCGTTACCATTAAACTAGGGTTGCACTTTACAGTTGAGCGACAATGTGCTGTTGACTGTGTGCTGCGTTGTTTTTGGAGGCGTGAACTCTCCGCGGTCCGGCCTTTTCATCCCCGCCTTCACAGTCTCCGCAGTTTATATCAGACCAGGAACAGCTAGACTCAGCTAGTCTTACTGGATATTTCACCACATAAATATAGAACATCGGCTTTGTGAATGTTTTACGATTCTGTATGAAATTAAACAGGAAATTAATCGAAAAACATGCCGCAAATCACAATTACACGGTTAGCGATTAAAAGTTCCCTTACAGAAAGGCAATATGGAATTACTGAATGAAAATTATTGAATTTGTACGGATCTGGAGCACTTGTTACAATCCATAACAGGGCGAAGGGAAATTTTAGAAGGGAATCACAGGCAGTAACACAGTTATTAAGCAAAAATCTATTTAATATGCACGAGGACACGGAATGCGAGAAAAACGTTAAAATGACGTAGCGTGTAACCTTTCTGTTCTTCCGTAGTGGCACGTTATGAGCGACACCGACATAAAGCTTTAAACGTTTATCGCTGCCCTGTTAAGTACTTGCCAATGAGGATTAATCTTCAAACTTTCCTCCATGGCTTTGTGTAATTAAGGAGTGTTTCCTTTGTTCGTGTGCCTGTGGGACGAGTGTGGCCTGCAGTCGTTTTCTGCAAATGTAAAAAGTGCTGCTTATCGTCTGGTAGCAAACACAGGCCTCTGGCTACGCTGTCTGTCTTCAAAGGGCATATAAATTACAATTTTACAAGTTTCTGCACGTTCAGTGTTCTAAGTTCGTCATTTTCAGTGACTCATATTCAAGTTCTGCGTTTCAAATAAGATGTTGTGTAGAGCTGTTAGGCGAATTCCACCCGTTATAGTTTAGTGTTTAGTACCTTTAGTGCCAGGTTTAATACTAGGAAATCTGCATTTGCCCTGCACATTGTATTTACTCCAAAGTTTCCTATGAATTCCTGCTGTAAACTGTGATTGATCACTCACACGACATTAACTGATTGGTTTTACATTGGAAGCACACAGCATTCCCTGTGAGGTAGGAATTAAGCTTTACATATAAAAGGTAGATTTGTCAGTGCGTGGTTTCAGGCTTCCGGCGTCGTGTAAGTGACATCTGCGTTCTTATGGGACATTACGCAGCGTAGACCGGTTTGTTACCGACGTTTCGAAACGACATACAGGTCCTGTGTTTAAGGGTAAAGCATTCCAAACAGAAGTGCGTGGACTGCTACACATTCAATCCTTGATACTTCAGTTAAGATTGTAAACTGGCATTCCCCATTCTCAATGAAGACTCAAGTCTACTGAATTATGACAAAATCTCGCAAGCACTCAAACCTTTCCTTTTCTGTAGCGCAACAGCCTAAATCGGGCCTAGGCTGCCTCCTTTTGGAGGTTTCTACGAGATCACATTCAGACACGCCACATTCGGTAGGATTCCTCTGGGCAAGTGATCAGTCCGTAGAAAAGACTTCTACCTGACAACACACAATCACTCACAAGAGACAGACAACCATGTCCCCGGTGGGATTCGAACCCACGATCCCAGCAAGCGCTAGGCCGAAGGCCAAATCCTTAGAAGGGGCGGCCACTGGAATCGGTCCACATTGCTCCTACCACCATAAAATTTGATTTAAAAACGGCCCCCTATGTTTTCCGCTGACAACAGTACTACCGCAATGTGATCTGTAGCTCTATGCTTGCCACTGGGAAAGGTAGCCGTTAGTTCCTTTCAGCATGAGTAATTTAGCAGAATGTAGACGCTTTGAATTTACGGCGAAATTTTCAAAAGAAAAACAGTTTACTGTAAAAGTTCCTTAACACACAAGTGCAGGCTCCAGTAACATTGTGAAAGTTACGTCGTACCAGAGCAGCCAAGGTGAAGCAATGCAATAAAGACCCACAGAATGGTATAAACTGTTTGATCAAAGTGCAATCTCACTCCGCATGCAAACTCAGAAGACCTTACGCTTTGAACTTCTAAGCCGTGGTTTTGGTCTCTCAAGCAGTCTGCCCTCTGCAAGAGACTCAAATGAATGGGGCAGTCCATTACACTAATCCACGGCCCACTGAGTTTTAGTTCCGTTTTATTTTGTTAACTACACAACCCGACGCCTTCTCCTTCTACGCAGCCACTTAAATCCCAGCGGTGAAGCACATTTACATCCTGTATCGAACGTTCCAACTTTGGTGTGAGAGCGAAATTTAGTGTTGCCCTCTAAATGTAGGTAATTACTGTGTGGATCCAGAGAGGTTTAAGTTGTCATTTGTTATTATTCCGTGAAGTCTGGCCGCGGTTTTGCACAGCTTTCGCTTATTCTCGTTGTCGGTGACTTGGGTTCTGCAGCGGTGTGCCGTGGCTTTCCTTCAGGTGGTCATCAGGTCTTAATTTGGGCTAATGTTTATAAAATTATGATCCCTGGGCTCTTCTCACTTATAATATTTCTCAGTGGACTCTCTGTGTCTTGCGTTCTTATTGGTACCGGACTAGAACCTTTAAGTATCTTCATGCATCCGCCGCCACGTAAATGAGATCTGCGCCCTTTTGGAATATTACGCAATGTTGAGTGGCAGCTCTGTACCGACGTTTCATGAAAACCTATTGGTCTCATATTCAAGGGCCGAGAAATCCAAGAAGTTTCTTTCTTGGACTTCTTGGCCCTTGAAGATTGGGCAGATAGTTTGTCCCGACACTTCGGTACAGAACTGCCACCTAACGCTGCCTAATATCCCAGACGACCGCAGATCTTAGCAACTTGAATTTCGTCCACTGATCTCACGATTATAACAGGAACAATAGCTAGTTACATTACGTACACAAAAATACTATTAACTAATAATTTTTGGGAAGATGGAGGCAAGGAAGGTGATCCCAAGCTTCTTGTTTACCTTCTTCCACACCGAATTTAATTAAAGAGTATAATAATATTTTTACGACTGTCTATTCCACGGAAAACAGTAGAACTGACGAGGGAGAAACTTGAGGTCGTTAAGACTGTGATAAAATGGTGGCTGTCTTTCGGGATGCGAAGTCTTATAGCCTGCTAGAAATGTACAGGCGTTTCGGAGGAGCCTACGTGAGCAAATGATTCATGAAGTTTTCAGGATCAGTGATGTTGATTGTGCAAGAAACATCTTGCTCTGAAAGCCTGTATGCTTTTACCAGACCATGCGGCTTTACATCCTAAAATAAAGCAATCTGAAGATATTGAAATTGCAACACTGGTCTAATAGTGCGCCACTCTATTCTCGCAAGTAAGCCAATCTCCACTACACAGCATGTTTTTGAAAAGTATAAACAAGATTTGTGACTACATTCACTATTATATTTCTAAAGATAAATACTTCTGCTAGCCCGGACGACGTGCAAAGACTCCTTTTTACGCGCCTTCACAAAATTTCGAAAAGCGACTATTAGCTTTGTTATGTATTTCTGTCCGTCCGTCCGCATGGAACAACTCGGCTCCCACCGTACCGACTTTCATAAAATTTGGTACTTGAGTATTTTTTAAAATCTGTCGAGAAAATTCAAGTTCCATTAAAATCTGACAAGAATAACGGTACTTTAGACAAAGATGTATGTGCATTGATGACAATATCTAGCGGAGTTCTTCTTAGAGTGAGAAATGTTTCAGGCGAAAGTTTTAGAGGACATCAAAACACATATTTTATATGCAGTAACGTTTTCTGAAGATCGTCCAGTTTCGGAAATAATGTGGAAAAAATATGTTAGCGCCAGACAGGCCACAGATGACAATAAAAAAGGCACATGCGCTTTGCATGATAGATAACTAAGCTTACGGGCACACACTCAGAATATGTAATACTTATTGCTTTTTGACGACATTAGTGGTTACCCCCACGGCCATACAAACTTCCATATTCTGTGGAACTTTCAGATAAAACTCTCCTTAACCTTGATAGTGGGAATATTTAAAAATAAGGAACATTTGCAAATGTAAGTAAATTAAAGTAAATGTAGACGTTTATTACAATAGTGTCTTTTATAGGCAGTAATGACAATAAAACTAAGAATAGAAAACACAAAAGCAAGAAACGTTTAAGTTCTATGAATAAATCCGTTCAACTCGACGACCTCCACCGTAAAAACACTAATATAAACAGTAATTAAGAAAGAGTAACTAGTTAATTTACACTTTTATATACTTAAATGGAGTGCTAAAATTTTTACAACACGCGATGAAACAGGAGTCTTAACACTGGTATGTGCCTTTCATGCAATTTAAATCAACGTGGCCTGAAAGTGAAAGTTCTTCCAGTGAAGTGAATTTAGAATATTACTCTATTTTCTCCCTTCCTTGCTCCTTTTCTCAAATATTTCGACTGGATCATCCGTGTTAACCATCTCCCAACGGTATTAAACTGCTTACGTCTCTAGTAAATTCCTTTTCAGAAGCGCAGAAGTACCCAATTACGCACCCGCAAAGCCCAAGTTAGAAAGCACAATATTACCAGACCCCATCTCCTGTAAATTCCTGCTGAGAAGCACAGGAGCAGCAAGCCACATCTCCTTAAATTCCATTACAGAACCAAAAAAGTACCAAATTACGTCTCCTTTAAATTCCTTTTCAGAGGCACAACACTAAAAACACTACGTCTCCCGTGAATTTCTTTCTAGAAATAAAACAGTACCAAACTACATCTCTTGGAAATATCTTCTCAGAAGCACAAGACTTCAAAGCTTAACTCTCGTAAATCCATTTCCAGAGTCAAAACACTAACCATCTCCAGTATATCGTATTTCAAAATCAAAACACTAAAGAAATACACTTCCCGTAAATCCCTTCTCAAAAGAAAACAGTAACAAACTACCTGCCCGTAAATATATTCCCACAGACAAAACACTACCATCCAGTAAATACCTTTCGGAAGTAAAGAACTGCCAAACACATCTCCCGATCTGCCGTGAATCTCTTTTCAGAAGCAGAAGAGCACCCAGCTACATAACCCAAACATCCCTTTTCAAAGGCAAAAAAATATCTAACTACGTCTCGTGTTAATCCATAAGCAGAAGCAAACCAACGCCGAATTTCAAACCGCAAAAGGAAGGTTTCATTATCATTAGCTCCACGAAAGTATAGGCTTCATATTTTCCGACAATCGTGTTTTCATACTGTATTCGTAACTGTTGTTTGCTCGCGTAATTATGCATTGTAATTTGGCACTGCAAATGACATGCAATTATGTTACGTCCGTCAAATTTGTTTCGTATAACATTTAACGTCCCATTCCCATGCTGTTTTTGTAAACTAATTAAAGAGAAAGTTTCTCGTTATAAATGTAAATAATTTCTGTAATTTTGTAGAGTTTGCTACGTCCAACTGTTGATCCCTAGTTAATTAATTTGACACACGCAACGACATGAAAATAGGAGTAACTTGTACTCTTGCACAGAAAACACATATTTTAAAATTCCATTTGCTGCAATATTACATAGCTATCAGGTCTAGATATCCATTTATAGCTGAGAAGAAATCCTTCGCAACTGTAGGCACGTAATTTGTTAATTTAAACTCAATTTCTTTTCCACAACGGCGCAAGGGCCCTTACCGGGCCAGGGCCTCCTCATTATCGAGGCTTCACGATCACACTCACTTAGACACACTACACGCTCGACGAGTGATCAGCCCGTCGCAGCTGACAACCCATAACACTCGCAAGAGACAGACATCCATGCCGCGGCCGGATTCAAACCTGCAATCCCAGCAAGCCAGCGGCCGTAGGCCCACGCCTTAAACCCTGCGGCCACGGGAATCGGCATTTAAATTCCATACAGGCTTTATTTTACAGCAGTTTCTTGAGATATACTCTGCTTAAGTAGCAAAGTTGGTCATAATTTATAATACACATTTCTGATAAATCCTTATGTCCATAATTACAGTCGAACTCGGTTATAACGACATCGAAGGGACCGAAATATTTGTGTCGTTATAATCCAGTGTCGCTGTAAGCGAGGTGTGTGGTAAAAGTTAAGGAAAAATATTTCGAGACAAAAATGCATCTTGCAGGCGTACTACTTAAATTTTCACGCTATGAACTATTTTAAATTTAAATTACAATTAAAATTTAGAAAGAACAAAATTAATCCATTATACTTTTCAATTTCCATACATAGGAAACACTTGCATTATGGTCGCCCCTACTTAACATGAACAGCGTCCCAAAGTGCTGCGTGAGAACGCGCGGAAATGGTTACACAGCCGCATGGCATAGAGCGCTCTATCAAATTACAAAGCCTAATTCCTCTCCGGGTTACAATGACTCTCCACTCGCGGCCAGGAAAAATATTTTTTCCTGCCCTTAAATCTGTCTATTTGTGCCAGTAATCGTAGGTGCGGACACTCCTATTACAAATTAATAACATCTGACCTGTTCTTTAGTGGAGCGCAACTGTCCCTCTAGTGTGAACCACGTCTTTCACTTCAATGACCATGGTCGATCTGCCGAAATTATTTTTAAGTTTTCTGTTTCCAAGTTTCCTCAAAATCCTGCTTACTGAAACAGCAGAACTGATTATGTTTACAAAATCTTGAAGACTTAAGGAGAACAGGTTACGGAATATAAGTGACAGGAACATGAGTGACAGGAACATATGTGAGAGGAACGTGAGAGGAAC
>BLKM01003851.1:0-62754 GCA_013340265.1 Coptotermes formosanus | reverse complement strand
GAGTGAGAATGTGCTGCTGACTGTGTACTGTGTACTAGAGGCGTGAAATCTGTGCTTCTGGCCTGCACTGCCTTGCAGTGCAAGGCGGGACCGCAGAGAGTTCACGCCTCCAAAAACAAGGCAGTACACAGTCAACAGCACATTCTCACTCAACTAAAGTGCAACCTTAGTGTAACGATAACAAAAAGTCCTCCCTGAAGATGACACAGCAGGGTCGAAACACGTAGGAGTGTGTTACGATTGATGATAAAGCTCTCTTTGTGCATTTGTTGGTGATTAGTGTTTTTTGTATATGCTATAACATTGCATTTAGTTGGTTTTTAATTATAAAAAGGCATGTACCATTCTGATATAACTTTTGTGTATATTTTATAGAAAAATACATTCAAACGCAACAATTCGTTTATTATAAAAACTTCCAGATTTTACGTAATTGAGCTACGTGTTTCAGCCACTATGACCATTATCAAGCAAAGTCCTTACAAGAACACACACAGGAAAATTTACCTAAACTTGCCTATAGACCCTACAGTTGACAGCACAACGGGATGTACGAGTATTTACCTAAGATCATAGTTTTTCTGAAATACAGATAGTTTTATGTGCCCTTTTTGAAATACTTATAACTTATGTCCGCCCCTCAAAATAATAGACCACTTTCAACAATCATATAAAGTAATATCCACAATAATGGAAACCCAGCGTGTTCTCTGTGCGGTACGTACTTAATTTCTGTTCAAACGTAGATTAATTTTTGTTTTGGGAGGGCTACATACTTAAGATTTTCGTAATTGGCCACATCAAAGAGCTGGAACTGCATTTTAAAAGGGTATCTAGAATTGACGTTTCTCGAATTTGAGCGTGATCTTACAAAATGAATAGCTATATAATACATTGCTACAATATATCTACTTCGTAGTCAGAAAAACGTTTGGAAGTGACGCCATGGATAGAAGTTTCTCTACGCTCATCCACACACATGGACCCTTCAGCTCATCGGTGACGATTGAGAAATCAATGTCGCCTGTGAACATATTTGAATGTATTCGTTAAAACATGCAGTTTATCCCAATTTCTTTTCAGGTTTCTCCACAAATGCAGAAGAATAAATATGTATATCAAATGACATTTTACATACATGTTACGTATATAAGGCAGAGTAAAGATACGTTTTGCGGACCCCAGTGGCCGTGAGTTATAAGGCGTAGGTCTGTGGCCGCTGGATTGCTGGAATTCGAATCCCGCTGGGAGCGAATATTATTCTGTTGTGTATAATGTGTCTTGTGAGAGTAGCAGCCTCTGTCGTGGGTAGAGCACTAGTTCAGAGGAGTCATACGGTGTGTGAAACCTCAAATGTAGGCGGCCTAGGCCCGATTCTGGCTATTACGCCACAAAAAGATAAACGATGTAATTTATCTATCGTGATGTGATTATTTTCCTGTTGTGGAACACGTAGAAAAAACTTTACAAAGTCGTAGCTTTATTTGTGCATACATGCCTGTCGAAGGTAAGTTTCGTCTAACAAGTTAACAAAGCTAAAACTATTTCTAACCCTTTTCCTGTAAATACCCTATTTATATATACACCGAAGCTGTTGTTACTCGAAGTAAATAATCTGCATATAAAATAATAAAATAAATGGTAAATTCATTCGGAGATTTGTCTGCTATACTTACTGCAGTTTTTCTGAACATCTTGTTTCCTTGCACCTAGATAAAATTATTTCAGGCCTCATTTCTTTAACTAATAATTCTTCATTTGCAATAACCAAGGGCTATATTACTAAGAATGAGGCGTCGCCCATACAGAGGCCGTGATACGTGAGGAAGTATTCTGCTTGTAAAGCAAGGCTGAAGTCACGTGGTGGCTGGTGAGGCTCACGCGAATTCCTCATCGCCACATAAATTTATTAAGACTTGACAGGTTAATACAACTTCGCTTGAACGCAAAATCTGGCCAAGGTGTTAAAAGAAAGAGCAAAGTTTCCTCCCATCGGAACATAAAGTTCTCTGTCTGGTGCCGTAGTTAAGAACACCTCGGGGTCCCTGATGCACATGCATGTCGTGGGGTTTAGAAGCAGCCTGGAAATAGGGGCAGCAGGTTTCTAGGAAACGTTCTTATTTGATTAACAGATTATAAAGCCTTAAATTACAGGACACGGTAATTAAAGCTTTCACTGCCGTGAAAACTAGTCATCGGAATTACGTACGAGTTCCTCACCTCTTCCATCCGAGCTGCATGTCCAGCCTATCGTAACCTTCTAGATGTCACTGACCTAACAATACTTAGTGACCTGCACAGCTCGAGCTCGGTCAGGTTGTGCCAGAGTTTAAACATGAGTCACTAGGGCTCACACATGCCAGGGTGATCTCAACAGCACGATTGACTTTCCCTTTTTAAGCGCCTTCACAAAACTGCGGAAAACTACTGTTAGCTTCACCGTGTCTGGCGGTCCACCTGCACGGAATATCTCACCTCCCACTGGAAGCATTTTCATACAGGGAATTTTTATTACTGATAAAATATGTCGAGAATGTTCAAGTTTGCGTAAAATCGGAGACAAATATTGGGTATTTTACATGAATATCTAAATACTTTTATAATAAAATGCCGATTCTTTCCTAAATCAAAAGTTTTCTATAAAAGTTTTAGATATAATCGCAATACATATTTCATGGCAAACACATTTTTCCTGCAAACGTGCAGTTTATGAGTTAATTATAAAAATGTGGCAGAGCCAGACAGGCCACAGGATGATAAGACATAATACGGCGCAAAAAAGATTCCATTTACATGACCGAAAATTAAGACAAAAACGTAAAATAAGAGTACTTTATGCGCTTTTTTTGGCGCGGATAAAACTTTGACTTTAAGGCGAATTTTGTACGACTGTTAATAAAAGCAGCAGTACAACCGTAATGTTTAATACTCGTTGCTGTATACTTGATTAAAATTGCATAGCAAGATGGTGACGAATACTATAGAATGAAATTTGTTGTTACGTGACTTAATAATCATTGACGTATACTCTGCTTTGTAGCATCGCTTTCCAGTTATCAATTTGTTATTGTCGTTTGCATGACACATAGATAGGAAAATAAAAGTATGCAGCCATAATGTGTAATGGCTGCTGCTTGTATATGAGAAAATAAAATATGTTATGCAGATAATGAATATAAGATTTGTAACCGATATTGCTCTTTAGTCAGAAACTACACAACTTTTCATTAGGCTGAAATTCTGGCTTTCTCTATGACCGATAGATTTAAGAAAGCTATCAACGTTCTTCAAAGAAATATAAAAACATGCCCTAATGGTAGTTACAACAACTCATAATATAAGCATATGAACAGCGCGCGAAATAGAAACATTGTGACAGCAGTGGATGAAATGGTAGACCTGTGACAATCTGAAAACAGTCCAGATCCGACCCCGACCCTCTGCGGCCATAGTAAGTAATATGTTTCTTCCTTTACTTTGGAAAGGAATCAGAGTTATAAAGTTATTAACTCAAATCTGAAATATCATCCGAAAGATACCAGTAGCTTCGTAACACTTTCGGTAGTTCGATAAAGTAAATTTGAGTTCAGGGTCTCCAGTCAAATGGACGAGCATAAGAAACAACTTACCACGACCAGACTCAATACCGGTCTTGCTTCAACGGGCCAAGAAACTTACACTAAATTGTTGCAGACCTTCCACCCGTCATTTTTAGATTGATGGAGTAGCTGCGGGAATTCAGTAATGCGGAAAATTGTACAACTCTGCGAAAGCGAGCACTTTTTTTATACTGCCCTCCATTTCGGAAGGCCCGAGTGACAAATCTAGATCCAATATGTAACAACTTGTTTTTGACATAAAAGCAAATTTAATTTCGTCTTTTTAACAAAGTTGAAGATTATCATCATACGTGGTATGTATGTTCTTTTCGTCTGGACGTTCATAAATTCTCCCTTCTTGTAACGACAGCGTGTCGTAATAAGAGTCCGTGGTATAAAGTATTACATTTATTGAAGCTACATTTATCTACAGACTTTTAGTCCTGGAACATTCTGGTCTTTGCGCAGTGTGGTGGTTTATTGTGTTTTATTTTGTAGATAATGATTACATTTCAGTAACCAGTAAACTCTGTGGAGTGGTCAGCTCCTGCAAAAGCCAACAGTCTTTCAGCCAACACACAAATTCGCCGAACTCTGTAGAACACGAGGTTCATTAGCCCATTCCCAAGACCCAGCCACTGGTCACGATCCCCAGCCACAAGGATCCACTGCTCATCCTCCCAAAAGAGTAATTTAAGATCCGTGTCTTCAAATTGTTATCTCTCTTCCAGGGCTTTCTTACGAAACATTTATGCGCATTTGGTCTTTTTCTCCGTGAATGCTACATGCCGTGCCCATATCACCATCCTTTATCTGATCATCGTAATACAATTTGTTGGAAGTGCGAGGTATTGAACTTTGCACTGTGTAATTTTCTTCATGATCTCTTTACCTTTCCAGTTTAGGTTCAAATAATATCCTAAGCAGTCTCTCTAAATGGCACTCAATCTTAAAAATTTCTATCTTTTCGATGTGACACCGTGTCGCCTGGTAGATTTATGCTTACTTTTCAAAGGAATCTGCCCCCTTCAACATCAGGATAAGTGACACTGTCTAGCTAACCTAATGGTGGCGGCATCGGATTTTTTCTGATACCTGACAACTGTCTACCAGGTCACTCAACCTCACGCCTTACAGGACGGTTATTTTGCAGTCACCCTTGGGTGAAGGTCATGTTTTACGCTGAGTCGTGAATCCTTTATTAAGGGTAACTAAAATACATTCTATGGAAGACTCTCCATTGATTCGCATATTGCTTAACGACGCTCTTTCAATTTCGGAATTTACATAACTTCAAAGGAGGTAAGGTAAGATTAGGTAAGGACGTGAAAGAAAGCCATGGTCTTTACACGGCTACTTGACATCACGGACCGGTGCGCAGTGAAGCGACGTCTCATTCCCTTTTCGTCATTTATGCCTCCTAAACACAACGTAGAACGCTGCATCTAGATCATTCTGCTCGGAAAGATTCTGTCGTCTGTATTATCTTACGCATTGTTCACAAATGCTGCAAAATTACCTAAGTGGCCGAACTTAAGTCTATAAAAAATGAGTCACAAACGATAAATTTACATCAGCTTCTTAAAATTGAATGGGCGGGTAACCCCATATAAATTACATGTACAGTATCGAGCAAAAACTGTGCGTCGCTACTGCTGCGGTACAGCAGTGTAGATAACTGAGAAGAGTTGCAAAGATGTTTCGCTGCTTTAGGTAGGAATAGCGGGAAGTGGGACCCTGTGAGCGCGGCGGTCATTCCGATGGACTGCATTTCCTGTGAGTCGGAGGCTTTGGATAATTCTCTGGCTAAGAAGTAGCTTAAGATAAGTTCTAAAAAGTTTTGACGATGATGTATAATATTGTGTGGTGATGAGTTTATGGACTTTATCCATCTTACGAAGAGTAACATATTAAAAGTATTAAAAAATTAAAATCACAACGAATCCGAAATGTTGTGATTTTAATTTTTTAATATTTTTAATATTTTACTCTTCGGCCGATCATAAAGTCCATAAACCCATCACCACACAATAGTAGCTTAAATTTTGGGTTCAGATGCGCAAGTGTGCGAAAGTAATTCATTAACATTTACGCCTAGAGTTTCCAACATAGTTCTTCCTCTTCTTCATGCACGCAAAGAGTGCCACAGGTCTTGCTTCTAACGCTTTCTTTTGTGTAAGTGTAATGTACAATTACAGTATTGGATGTTGTTTCGGGTTCAGTTGGTATGACTCCGCCTTTCCTGTCTTATTCCTATTTTGCATTCGATTTCTTAATTTTCATTTGGGGTCCTGTCTCATAAAGATTCTCCTAGTAATGATCTAAGAAATCTCATACGTGCAGCTACTGTGTTCTCTCTCTATTTTTCTGATGGTCCAAGTATCACTTGCAAAATGTAAGATGGCTGAACTGTTACACTGTGTAGTCGTTTTAGAAGGTCTCTTTTCTTTCTACCTTTAATACTTTCTTTCTTTATTTACGTACTCCCACATAGACGAGGAGTCTCTGTTGTGCATCTTCATTTAGTATATCAGATTCATAATATCCAAGGGAAGTTAACTTAGATTATGAGTAAAAGGGGGATAAAAAATTTAGGCAAAATAGATGAAATTTCTTAGATCATCGTGACGAGTAACTTTATTACAAAGAATACGAAATTGAAAAGTAAGAGATGCGCTGCGAAATGAGAAATATGTAAGTAAAGAAATGTCTGTTAAATTTAATCAACGTGTATGTAGAATTCAACGCGGTCTATTACCAAAGTAGCATATTTCATAGAACACTTCTTCCCTGGAGAAGGGCCTATTAGGTTCTTCCATACTGTTGGAATCCATGCCACAGAGTGCATGCGACATGTTACAAAAGTCGTAACAGCAATAGATCTACAGTTCAGAAGCCACTTATTTTAGTACAAGCTTGCTATAGCAAATCTAATCAAAGTTCAGCCATGAAGAGGGGTTCTAATGACGCGCGACTATGCACAGAAAAACAAGTAGACCTTCCATGTATATTATGATGGAATAACAACAGCGCCATATATTAACCAGTGCTGCTGTATAAAAGTACGCTACAAACCTTTCGGCTAAGACCAAGTAGAGCAGCGTCGACTCAAGCTGCCTTCCATTGCAGTTTATTGTCTTCATTTTCTCCTCATGCTCGTAGCTAGTACCAACGTGCGGTAGTAACGTATACAAAGACTGAATAGGAAAAATTATTCCTTTGTATAGTTCTGTATTGATTTTCCTTAATTTATGAAGATGTAGGCCTATTTAATGTGTAATATTTGCTTCACTAATTCATCATGTCAACACAGTCTTACACTCTCGTCGTTGTCCCTTCATGGCATGTGTACAATTCGTAATTAGGACTTCACGTGTTAAGCTTGTCGTACCGTTTCGGCCTACATTTGGAGGCCATCGTGATGGCGAATGAAGCTCAAAGAAGCTGCATCGCGTTATAGACTACCTATCTAACAATCCCATTCCAATTAGACAGCGTCAGGCCGCATACCCACACCGTTACTCCCACTGCGAGGCCTGCACATCGGAGAACATTCGCCTCCCAAATTATTCAACCTGAAGACTGACACTGCAGTATAGGCCGAAACGCTGGAACAAGTTCTACATATAAAGTGACTAAAATCCCATACTGGAAATGACAAGAAATATTAAAATGTCTGACAGGAAATTAATTTCTGCAGTTCGAGACGTTTCTTACAATTTCTGTAGAGCCCCAAGGTATGGAGTGCGTTCTTACCAGTAGGATTTTTTTTATGTTTAATATACCTAAAATATTGCAGATGTTTGTGCCTCAGCCAATCACTGCGGCTTGAAGCTATAAGCCCCTTTGTTCCTTCCAGGAAACATTCCCTTTTGCTTTTGCTATATTTTCACTTTGAAACATTTTAACACTCCACTGATTTTCTTGAAAGAAAATCACAACCACACGCTTCAGTCGCTTGAAGAATATAAGACTTTGTCATTTTAAGGATTTTTCTTGGCATGTTGGCTTGTTGCGGAAGACGCTGGAAATTGCGATATACAAGTTGCGTATTTCATTATGGTAATAATAATTTTCTCTGCAGGTTTAAAAACGAGAAACTTTGACGTAAGTTTGTTAGTGATGGAAGACACTGTTTTTAAAACAACGGTTCAGAACGTCGGTGAAATTAGTAACGCATCCCGGTGGTACTTCACCTTGAAACTGTATCAAAAATTTAAGTTTATAACAATCATTTTCGGTATGACACGATCGACAGTGCAATTTGTCTGAAGCATAATTAGCCTTCGGAGACAAAGTGGTTCCTACATGTGCCACCTATTCTATATTAAAATTAAAAAAAAGGCACTTTTTTCAAATTTGTGGGTTTCACATGTTTCTTAGGAAAACAGATATTTCCCTTAAATAAAATTAACCGAATGTTTTAATTGGAGAATTGATATGTTTTCTGCGAGGCAGGGATTTAATATTACTATCCTGTGCATTGAGCTTGTTGGTTTAATATCAGTTACAATTCAAATGGTTAATTTATCCCTTGTGTGGGCTGCATTTCTTCCCGTTCTGAAGTTGCTGTCACTACACCGACACATTTTTTTCTTAGGTCTGCACCAACAGAATTGAATCTCATAAACTGTTATCCTATATGTAGCCTAACAGTTGGCATTAATGCAATTGCCCATAACTGACAGTGATAGTGGAAATCTATTACGCTGAACAAAATATCCGAAAGTGAGCCTTACGCCGAAATTACATGTTGATTGTGATTTACGGATGTGTATTGATGTACCGTACTCATAAAGTCTTATTCTAAACCACTGTGCCCTCTACAGCGAATTTAGTTGGGATATTAGGCAACTACTAGGAAGGATATAATTTTATGAATTGCTGTCAACCGCAGATGGACTCCTGTGAATAACGAGATGTTAAAATATGCTTTTAAATTCTGTTTTATCTTGATGTTATATTTTGCTTTGACGCTAAGATTTGCCTTATTTATTTCACACCTTTCTTATTTTATATCATTAATAAGGTCTACTGGTATTTCCTTTCGGGTGTTTATTCGTGAATTAAATTAACATCTTCCTTAAGTTACATTCTGTCGAGCACACAGGAGAATATGTCGAAAAGCTTTTTATAAGTAAGTAAAACAAACGACATTTTTCGGAAATTTAATATTTCCACGGCTGTGAGCATCTGTGTGTGAATCTCCCGATTACAGTACCGTCTTCCACATTCAGGGTTATTACCATATAATATAATGTACCGTTGTAGCAACCGATAATTCCCTAATCCAAAAAGTCTTTAGGAATCCTTGAAATTCGTTTAGAATCTCGAAAATAAAGCAAACATTTTTTGAAACAATCATTACTTTATGCAACATTGTTTAGCTCAGTTATTTTCCCAAATTGTGTTTTGATTCAGGGTTTTATATTTAGAGATTACATAAAAGAACAACTTGACTTTATCGTATAATTTCATAAAATCAGCTGGAAAATTTGACTGTTCCACTTTCTGGTTATAGATTTCAGACACAATTGTACCCTTGATCCATTGTTATACATTACAGTCCCTGAGGACACATCAAGATGTATACGAATATACACGTCATATAAATCTTTTCGGCGAAATTCGAGACTGTTACACCGACTGAAACACAGTTGCCTGCCACTGCCTGTTATCCCTGTCACCTTTTCTTCCGAAGAGTGTCCACTGTCTTCTGGTGTGTGACACCCTGTGCTCTTGTAGAAATTTACCGACGTTTCGGTGGAAACTGCTCCTTAATCTTCTGTCCTTTACAGAAGCCACAACATTCCTCAGAAACTTCTTACATTTCCACCAGACTTCATGGTGTTACAACTGAAACATCCGTATAATTCTCCATAGTCATCGCCGTGGGAACATCGAGTGACGCTTGTTTTGGCCTGTTTGTAACTACCAATAACAATTATTCCTATATAACGTCAGAATAGCAACTCTCAGCTTTTTACTCCTGCCTATAACGCAAGGAAGGATGGCAATGTCGAACACACGTGAAACGTTTACTGTCTTGAGATGGTGCCTAAGCCTGAAGACATAAGCCATCCCTGGTTCCTCCTCCGTAAGAACCAGCCTTAGCTACTGAGCTTGTGATACACCAACATCAGTTCGGTTAATGTCTTAGAGGCTGGCCTCATGTCTTGGGTTCAAAATTTGAATGCCTTGTAGGACATGAATATTCATGTTTCTTTATACCAACACCTCCAACGTCCAATGGTACTGAGCGGGGAAAAACCACGACTTTACTAGGATCCAACTTTGGTTCATGTGGGTTTACCTGAAACAAACAGCAACATTTTCCAAGTTTCTGTAAGCACATTATTTCCAACGCTACTTGTCCATAATATCCGCAGTTTACGTTGAAATTTATTGCTAAAGTGCAGGTGTAATTTCCGTTCAAAATTCCCGAAGTATTCGTACACAATATAAAGTCATGGCTACTGATGCGGCAAGATGATTACTTGATACCATGCAGTTGCTGACTCGATTTCGGATTAATTCATACGAGATTTGTCCAAGATTGGATAACAGAGAAGCAGGGATCTTCGATTTTCCCTTGCTCGTCTTCATTTCGTCATTTCTTCGTAATGACGTGCAGTATCCTTAACCAGGCGGCACATCATCACATCCTTAGTCTTTATAAGTTCCTGACGTCGTTTCTCTAACCTGGCTCCTTGCTGGTCACGGAGTAATGACGTTAAATTTCCAAAATCGCCGAGAGTGTTTAGTGCCCTAAATTCCAGTAGCACACTTGAGCCGCCAGAACATATTAATAGAAACCTGAAACATATTTTGCAATCTAACTCCGAAAAATGATAATACCATATTGCATCACTTAAAACAACTGACATTGTGCCTTGCTAACAAATATCTAACTCCTCAATATAGCCTACGCTGCCATTCAATGATCCAAGAATATCCACGCTCATGGTGCATTAGTTGTCTATTTGAATCTTGGGTGTAGGCCTGGTGAAGTTCTTTTTCAAGTCGTAACGTAAAATTATCGTCAGTGAAGTTTTGTGAGGAAGCTACTGGTCTGCATAAATATTTACAGCAATTAAAGACAATTTTTTGTTGATAAGTGTATAAATTTCACAAAGAGTATGTGTAATTTCATAAAATATAGTCACTCAGCATCAGATGCGTTCTGGTATTCGTTAGATTTCAGTACGGGTTTGAAACTTACTTCCAAGCAATCGGCTACGTAATACGAGACGTGACGTTCTCACAAAGGTGCTGATAAACATACAAGTATTTGGTGGTGTTTCGCCTCGTTGACTGATAATTACTGGTTCACATGACGCTAATATCTCAGAAGCCTTGAATCTAGTAAAGTAACTTCATACAACTACAACTCTCTTCCTTCTTCCTGCGATGCACCTAAAGAATTCGTCTATGAGTGGAGATATTACGTAGCTATTACTGCTCCATTTTCGTGGTATTAATTCACTGTTAGCAAAAACTGTAATATTTTTCGAGAATCTGCTTATTTATTGTTGGCAAACAGGCTTCTCACAGAACTTGATACCCATTTCAACCACTGTTCTCAAATACTGAGTTTCAAATAACGCGTCTGTGTTGACGTGTCTTTCACAGTATATAAGGAAATTATACGAGAATAATGTTACCGCATTTATTTTTGTTTTATCCTTGATCTGTAGCAAGCTATGAGCAGAATATTGCGGTAAAAAACAAATATGATAATACAGAAAAGTCGTCTGATTGGAGATGTTCATAATGTGTACAGTTTGAGCCACAACACAATAAAACGCCGAACAGCGAAGCTTCTGCTCTTCTGAGTTTTTCTGAACTAATGCACTGATTACTGTATATATTATGTTAATCTCATTGGCATGAGATTAAATTTTCCAGTCTTGCAATCTTGGCCGCCTTGACACGTCGCGGTACTCACCTTATGCTCCAAACGTTGTTATGAAACAAAATATCTGTGGACAGAAATTACTTTTCGCAGTAGCACTGTCTGTATTCACCTGTCAACAACACCCGAGACAAAGGAGTTGAAGACATTAGATGAAAAGGTTTTATACAGATCGGCATGAAAGTAGGCTACATAGTACAAGGTTTTCAGGATTGTGTTTGTTCAAAGTAAAAAATTAAATCTCAAAGATAGGTACAAAGTGGACACCATCTTGAATCTAGTTACTTCTTCTATCTTGGTAGAGTTGAGGTTGTTACAGTCATGTCGATAAGGATTTAGTTTCTCTGAAATGTCACACCATTTCTTTGGTTTCGATGCTGCCGAAGTTTGAAAGAAGGTAGTGCCTTCATTTTGAAGAGTAAATGAGACTTGGGCGCCTTGATTCTTTAAAATGAAGGGGTCTTGAAATCTCTGACCGTTAAAGATGAAGGCACTATGCTCCTCCGAAAAGTCGGCAATCTCTAACACAGCGACCAAGCGTCACATGGCGGAAGGCCTGAATTATCTACGTCTTATATTCCGTGTAATTAATTAATTATTTCAGTCGACCCTTAGGAGGGTGGCATTTATCTGAAATACATGCGAAAAAATTTAGCCCCAGTTTCAAACAGAATACAGTTTATGTCCGTTATAATACATACAAGCTGCTGACGTTCAGGCTTTAGGGAAATGCAGATTTTAAAATCTTACTCTATGTTGTACGTATAGTTAGCATTTGCACTTAGGCGTTTAAACTACATGCTGATGATCACATTCCAGAATTGCTTATCTATAAAATGGGCATAGGAATAAATATGAGTGTTCTGGCTACAAACAATAGTGGTGGTGGCCCAGCTGGACATGTGGGAATTTTTCAGTGGCTCTGCGGGTTTGACACCCAGCACCGTGCATGTTTCATATTCAACGTGTGGCGCTTGTCAAACCTGCTGTACTAACTTTAATAATAATCTGAGCAACCATATAGGAGTATTGAAAGGGGTGTGTTTGATTCTCCGCCTGATCTGAAACTTCGTGCCGTTGCTAGGGAAGACTCTGCAGTAACAACAAATTCCCAGACTCAAGTTTCGATAGGATCACCTGTGACAGATGTCATTTCCTCTTATTCCTAACAGTGTCGGCAAAACTGGATATTTGCCGAAGATGTGGGCTACAAAACTAGACAGATAGGGGAAGAGGGGGCGGAAACTGGGAAGCGAAGGAAAAGTCAGAATTACTGGCACGTGTCTTGTATATATTTCAAATGAAGTTACAGCAATTCAGGGGGTATTATAAAGACATCCCTAGGTTACAATTGACAACCCGAATGAACACTGAAATTACATAATTGAAAATTTAGAAGAGTGCAAAATACGCTTTTGCCCCAGGGATAGGGGCACAGCCGGTGGCATCATGGTGTACAATAGCGTAGCACAGTTGTGTTTCAGTATCAGTTTTATGAGACTCTTAACAAGCGCTACACACAAAATAATCCAAAGCCTTCTCAGGCGGGCCAGGACACTTTCGTGTGCCCATTTCTCACAACACCTGTATCTGATCCATCCGTTCTTCCGCTCGTTTCAGGATATTTTTCTTTGCAATAAATACAGCAGCTGTCACTTCCGCCATCTTCATATTCATCTGAGGTGTCTCCAGTGACAGCCTCCTTTCCAGATCATTTTATTTTAATATTTCGTCTTTTCTTTCTGGTTGTCCCAGAAGGACAGCTTCGGTCAAATTTGCGCTTGATAGCTGATGTTCTTTCCAAATGTCTTCTCTATAGTGAATCTGTTAACAGCTGCAGCTGTCTGGCCACCGCGTCTTGATGGTAGGCGTCGTGTGTCGTGTGGAATCGGCGACATTTCTTTGGGAATACCTCAAAAACAGATTTTCGAAATATTTAAAAAAATCTTTGCTTTTATCTTGATGACCGACTGATTTGGATGTTGGTTCTTCCAACGAAATGGGCTTGCCATCCGAACAAGATGTGTTTAGTGACTTCACTTCTAACGGCTGCTTCTTGTATTTGTTGAGTCCGGTCTTAGTCAAACCATTTGCAACTGAAAAGCCTCAGAGTGAGCCGGCAGTTTCCGCAGTTGGCCCTCAAGTGAAGTGCCCGTCGGACGAACTGGTAAGATAAACTCTTCTGTAGTTTCAGATGCAGTAAAGTCTGCTTCCCCAAAAACGTTGGGGTTTGCGGTATATTTTCATGTCTTATTAAGCGCTGAAGCTACTGTTTTCAAGGTGGCTGCCTGAGCATATATTAGGCCGAAAATCTTGCCGATCTACAACTGTGTGAAGCAAAACTATAGACGTCCCTGGCTTGCTTGTTTAACTTTGTCTTCCAAATTAGACTGCGGCACGTGGAAGGACTGGGCTGCTTTCTTATAGCCCATTCTCTTGCTAAATATCTCTTCTAAGGGTCTCTTCATATTCTCTTCTGCCCATGTTTGGCGATTCGTTTTTTTTTGTATGTCCGCACCATACCTATAATCTATAATGTTTCACAAAACAAAAGCGAACCCATTAAATAAGTCAAACCTGTACAGTGGGGCAGATCCGGGTACTACCCGGTAATGCCCCGAACGGTTCTGCCCAAGACACGCCGTTATGGTATACTCCCCATTTATGAAGGTTGCTTTGTCTGCAATTCGTAACACTGGCACACTGAATTGACGCTAAAGTAATGCACGTTGTAACTATTAACATAAATATTTGATATGTGCAACTCGTATTACCTGTTGAAACAACATAATATAGCGTCAGTTATATTACAGCACTATGAAAGCACACTTTTATTATCTGCGACGGATAAAATGTCACCACATGCAAGCAAAACGTTCCTTGTTCTGGTTTCGCCAGCCTAGCACCATATACGTGATTTCGACACCACACACAGGCTGTAGAGGGGTACCCGGTTGTACCTCCCTTCCTGGTTTTGTCCGCCCCTTCCCCTATTTGTAAAAGTCTCAAGGAATTAAGCATAGGAAAGTATGAGGTCATCAGCGTCTAAGTTGTCTGAATGTTCACCAGTTAGCGATACTTGCTGTGTACAAATTAATCGAAGGAATGTCAACGGGAGAATTTCGACCTGTGTCCAACGAACCAACCAAAGAGCTAACTAAGGGCGTCCCGTGGTCTGATTAGGCGTTCCTGCGTTTTAACGCATCGCTGGGCTCTATAACAGACACCTTACTCTGTAACGGAGATTTTGCTTATGCTAACGGTTTCCATGGTAAATATTAGTAGAGATTCATAAAATAAAACTATGTCAGAGAAGAAAGAATTTACTTGAACAGAAATCTTTGTAAAGCTAATTCCTGGACATTTCGTGATTTGGAAAAAAGAGCACTGCATTATGTGGAAAAGTCGAGAATTATCAATTGACATGCCGTCGTACCCCAGAAGAAATTATACCTCAGACAGATTGGTGCAAAAATCTAAAAAATCTTATGATAATTAATAATTAGTGAAAACTGTTAAATTACTGCTAACATCGTGACGTATATCGGTAAGTGGATATGTAAAATTACCTTAAATTTTAATCCCTGTGCATCGTTCTGTGTATGATTGCACCTGAAGGTGGTCTTTTCAGACAAAACGTGTAGTGTAACACTGACGAAGATTATTATTAACAAACTGTAAAGCTGTGTTAGCTAGGCTTTATATCTGATCTCGGTTCTTCTTACCTTGTGTGCGCCGATCAAGTTAAATTTACCGAACTGATCAGTATGTGTAGCCGATCCCAGTGGCCATGCAGTCTAATGCATGGGTCTGCTGCCGTTCCCTTGCTGGGATTGCGGGTTCGAATCCGCCGGTGTCATGGAAGTATGTCTATTGTGAATGTTGTGTGTTGTCAGGTAAAGGTCTCTGCGTCGGGCTGATCACTCATCCAGAGAAGTCATACCAAGTGTGGTGTGTCTGAGTATGATTGTGAAACCTCGGTAATGAGTAGGCCTTGGCTCATTACGGGCTCTTGCACCTTGGAAAAAATCAGTACTTGTGTACTTATTTAATTCAGTAAACCGTCGTCCTTTTAATAAGACATCTCCTTCCTGTCTACCTAGAAGAGCTCAAGAGGAGAATGTAGGCTGAAGACAGAAGAACTGTTCGAGCACATTCCTGAGATTTGAGGCCTTAAAGGCAGCGATGATACAGGCCTATAATTACGTATGACATCGCGTTGTGAGGTATGAACAACAGTGAGGACTTTCTCACTGGTGAAGATTTAGTTCGTGATATAGTCGAACTGTTTTGACATATTTGTCGCAAACCTTGTGTCTGTATCCCTAGATTATTGCCTTTGTTCTAAAAACTGAAAATAGCGGCGGCCTATTCCCCTTAAATGTTCGTAACCAGCTTCTGCACTATGCAGCCTCATACTAATAGATCTTGTTCGTCTATACTTGCTGCCACAACACTTTTATTAAGGACTGGAGTAGCAAATATTTTGAAAGAAATATAACAAAAAACTTTATGACCGAAGAATGTCCTCGATGTAGTAAAATAAGGCGTAAATGCTTCAAAATAAAATCTTAATTAGATTTTCAATGAAAATTCTAATTCAGCACGTCATTACGTGCAGCTTACACATTCAATCTTCTCGTCTTAAAGCCCTGGTATGAAGATGTCTCAGACCGGCTCATTAAATAATTGTGCTGAATTTCTTTACCCGTGAGGGCCGCGCCTGCTGTATATAACACCGCCTTCCCCCTTTTTTTTTCCTTTAATATTAAATATGGCCACATTCTCTTTTCTCTTTTCCCTCACAAGACACCGCCTACTTTTCGTGCTCTTACTCTCGTTATAAGGGGTAAATTAATCCATGGGGCTTTTATCAACTACGCTTTTACCGACTTCCCTGCCTTACTAAATTCACGTGCAAAAACATTCCCTTTATGTTTCAGGTCGTAGGGAAAGGACGTGTTATTGGGGAAGAAAGTTGAACGGTGGGGGTGAAGGCAGTAAGCCCTGCTTTGCCTTGCCATGCTTTGCCTTCCCATCCGGTTTCTTTACAACCGTACGAAGTCTGAGTTTGCCACTTTTACTGTGACTACAGGGAGCCGGCTTACGTAAAAGTCAAGTCCTTATGGACATACAACCCACTGCCAAGGACACTTTAAGATATAATTACTTAAGATAAGTAACCAAGTCATACACCCCTTCTACCATTAGTTACACGAGTCATTAATTCATATGTCGGTTACAGACAGACGAGGCAGTACAAGTCATCTCGGTGGTATCACATCTAATTTACCTGGTTAGGAACACTTTGTGGGATTAATTCGTTCGTTGTAACAACATTGTTTCCACTGAATACGTTTTATGACTTCGAAACCGTTAAAGATATGTGGTCCAAAAATTGTTTGGGTTTTTGATAGCTCCTTCGATATAATGACGAGGCGTAGGCTACCGGCAGGGCGCCCAGGGGGTGAGAGATCGATTCCCGACAGAGACAGGAGATTTTTGTCATCTCCTTATTGCTCATATAGACCCTGGGACCCGCCAGGCCTCCTCTATAACGGCCGCCGTTGGCCCTCTTCACCGGAGGTAAAGCGGCCGATGGAGTGCTGGGCTTTCACCTCCATTTAGGGTCGCGGTTAATGCATACAGTTACACTTATTCTCCTCCTTCGTAGCCCAGTGCCTAATTAAGGATGGGAGCAACTATATCGCGTAAACGTATCTCTTACTAAGTGCATGAAACTACTGTTTCCTGGCTCTTGGGTTTTGCACGACGAGCGAAGCAAATTTACCGACGACGTCTCGGAACTCCGTGTGGGTCCCTCCTTCACTGGGAAGATTGGCTCCACAGGAAGTTCCGAAACGTCATCGGTAAATTCTCTTCGCACACCGTGCAAAAACCCAGGAACCTGGAAAAAGTACTTATTTCACAGTGAAAACTTGAAATCGAGCCATGAAATTAATTTGTAGTGGGTGGTCGGGAATTTGTGTAACTTTGTATTGACGTTATATACTTAAATATACCTGTAGGTCAGCAAATCGGTATGCCAGTAGACCTTCCCAGTTTTTCACTGGCTCTCACGTAGCCAGATTCCCTGGCAGTGTTAGTTTGTTCAGCCCTACAATTCATACTATTATACTGTTCCGTGTTGTGAAAACAAATGTGCTTTTGACGACCATAGAAACCGTAGGTTTGAGGCATACACAAAACTGTCTTCTACAGACTGGGGTCGTGAGTTCGAATCTCTCTCCGGGACAGATCTGTGTCTGTGTTCATGTCAGCCTTTGTAGATGCACGCTCTGTGACCGGTCTAACTCCTGCTGACGGGGTCTACCAAACATCTACGCATATAAACAACTCTCAGGGCTCAGAATACATTCTTGCTTCTGTCGCTCTGCCCTGCAACGCCACTGAATGAAATGGAAATATGAAAATTGGTTGCGGTGATGTAGATAGGCTTGTACTCCGAAATTATTTCGCTTTTTTCGGTTCGGCGATAAAGGGTTTTAAAGGTAAAGGTAAAAGTCAAAAGGTGAAATTTCACATATAGCCAGCCATGAAAGCATAAATGGGGAGTAGATATATAGCTCTACTCTTCCTTTAAACTCGGCGCTAGGTGGAGGTGGGTGGTTAACACCACTCCGTGGCCGTTTTACCGCCGGGAGCGACCTGGTACCCATTGTACAGGAGGCTGGTTGGGCTACACGGCCGGTCTGAGCAGGCGCGGAAAACCTTTCCCTCGCCGGGATTCGATCCCCGAACAGTCCAGCCAGTAGCGAGTCGCTATACAGACTGCGCTATCCTGGCCCACATTTCAGGTTTATATGAAATCATAATTTGTTTTTACTTGAAATAATTATCAGCCGTTTTTCAATGTTAATTGCGAATAACGCTTGTCAGTTTCAATTATTATTTTAGAGAGACGTTTAATTTGACGTAGTGAAAATCGCTTTTAGCCCATTCAGACTTGTCTATACTCTGGTATTTCTAATCCTGTCATATCATCTGACAGGCATGCAGATAATTTGTGTGACGTGCGAGATATGATAATCTCTATGAGAAAAAAATATAGTTATTTAGAACCCGGCTGCGAATTGTCAATAAAGTGCGTCCGTGTGATACCTCGCTGAAGATACAGAGCCCTCTTGCCGTGAGTCCAGCACAGTAGGCTAAGTGAAATGAATATATAACTAAAGCAGGCAGATTAGAATGGCTAATATGACAGCAGGATATTGATTCAAATATTTACTCGTATCTTCAAACTTCGAAGACTAGTTATGATTTCATGCCACTTTGAAAATGAGGATTTTTCCATTCCATATCTCTTGGGGACGAATTTTTATTTTCAATGTTTGGTTAATAACTCAAGGGAACACATAAATTTTCCGATAAAGGGAGTTCGGTTAATGCAGTTAGGGAAACAACACTGTTTCTTGTAATCATCTTACGAAACACGTAAACACACTGTGTGGAAAATAAGTCATCCTGAGTATTAAAGCAACAGCTCTTTTTTAAAGCTTTAAGCTCTGTCTGTCTTAGTTGCCAGATTAAATTTGGTCATAAAAATATCATAATCGAATTACGAAGTTGGGCCTTAGCTTTGCTCTTTTAAGTATGAGCATTCAAGTCTTTCAGCAAATTTCCAGCATTCATATTGTCGTCTTCCTACTGAATGATGTAAAATTTGTTCAGGTCCTCCTTGTTTTCCCATCGGTGGACGTGTTCGAATCATTTTTTCCAACGTAGACATGTAGAAAAGTTTCTTCCCAAGTAATCTATTTCGAGATATTCTAAAACATATTAATATTTTTGTGGTCGAGAAGAGTGCATTTTGCCCTAGAACGCTCAGCTTTGAAAATCTTTTTCCATTTTGTCCTGTTCAATTATTGTACAAATTTTACTCCCATAGAAGAAAGTGTGAAAAACAAGTGTTTCACATACATTTTATCGTGTTTTTTGTACTGGAATTAGTCCCTGCATTCTTAACATATAATTTTTCTCTCCAGGCTACGTCTGTTCCCGAATACTCTAAAACTATTTACATTGAAGTACAGGATGTTTACTGCACACTGTGCTGATATTTTAAAGTGCTAGTAATATTACAAACCTGCATGAATGTATGAAATCCTCCGCGGGCCAGTAATCAAAAAATTTACTTTTGAAAAAATTGAACTCCTTTACATCACAAAAATAAAATATGAGAACAAAATAGTGACATAATAGACACGCATTGGATCAGTCTTAACAAAAGTTTGATATCCTATCAGTGATAACTGTGTTATGAATATTGAGCTCTTTATAATACTTGGCTGACCGCTGAAGAAGGACTCTTACATTTGCAATCGTGTTCCATCAGCCACAGGTCAGTGCAGGTCACAGATGTCACCCAATCAAGAAGATGGCCCGTTTGAGCCTCACTTCTTATGTTGTCCACCAGCGTGTAAAGTATATTGAAAACCCGTATTTAACTTCCAAACATTTTTATGAATTCATACAAATGAAGCACAGAAAGAGTTTGTGGTTTATATAAATTTTAGCACTGAGTTTACCATAACAGAAAGTCTTATCCGAGTAGTTTTGCATGTAACACCTTTTAGTCTAAACAGAACTGTGTTTTACTTCAAGGTCTTCGATTTGAACTTAAAGTTTTTTCGACAGACCCAGCCTTCAGTAAGTCGACCCTTATTCAAATTTCGAACTGTTCAGCTGACGTCATATTTTATGTCATATTCGTATACAGTGTGTTGTAGTGACGGAAACTCACGACGGATTTGCCCACTTTATTCGCAGAGGTAAAAACGAATTTCAAATATAATTACCGATTTTGAAGATGTGATATAAAAATCCGATTAAACTGTGGTTGGAGAAAAACCAGTATATTATACATAAACAGAATATACTAGCCATAGCATTTACTGTAGCTTAAATTCAAAGCGGAAACTAACGACACATGATTTATAAGATATGTTTCATCAGTGGCAATATATGTATCTCGTGTTGCCTACATTTTTTTCAGATTAATGCCGGTTATCAGCTACGCAGCCTGTGGGTAGGTCCATGCATGTGTTGTTTCAGTCCCTCGAGGCAGAAACACCGCGCAGACTAGTGTATTCATAACGCCAGGGAAATACAACCCTGAGATATCCGCTTCAAACGCCCCGCTTGAATATTTTTTTGGCTTTCTTCAATTTCCCAGACGAACTGTGGATTGCTCCGTTTTTCACAGGCCACTACCGCCGTCTTTAACGTCCTTATCTCTTCACCATTCACGATATTGCTCTTATTACGCAGTATATTATGTGTAGTTAAACCAACATCGTTGAAATACCATAGTAGACAAATGCTGGAATTTTAGTTCACTGTCTCCATAACCACTTTCATCTACAACCATCAACATCTTACACGGCGTAACACAACGTGTGTATTCTATAGAGTGCTCCCAAATTAATAACAAATTAGTATCAATAATCATTACTCTTCCTATTGCTTTCTGCTGGGATGTGATGCCGTCCAACTTGAAAGACAGGTACCAAACTTTCTGAGGAAGCTGCTGCCTCCTCCTGTATCCTGCATGCTGCATGCTGTATCCTGCAACCGCGAGAATGTCATGTATCATGCAATCGAAGATGGTCCAACTCGCGCTTAAAAGCACAACTCTGCTTTGTATAAGGCTGTTTTATAGAGAGTTAAGCTGGGGGCGACCTGACCAGATTTGTCCTGTCCCTCGCATAATAGCGTGTAAGAGAATATCCTGATGTTACACTCTGTTTTTAGCATATATTTCCCCAAGAGCCAGTTAAACGAAAGCATTCTGTGACATTAACGGGAATATTCATACTGAGTGACACCATTCCGTTTTTATAACGGCATTTTAGCATCGTGAATTTGCTTTGAACACGGAGGATCTCGTTTTGAAAAAGTCTGCAAAATCAGCAAGTCGTAAGGGTAATCACGGCATCTTTTAATGTACATTTTCTAACCGTTTGACCGACATTCGGGCCACTCTGAACACTGAACTAACGTGATTCTGGATTGGGCCCTTTGAGACGTGTCCCCATTTCGCTGTTTAAATTTCGGGTTCCTGTGCCACAAAGCAAGGCGGCTAATCAGCTGAGTCGTTGATGTCTGTTGTGGTCAGTTAACGCGGTACTTAATATTTGGTTTAATGTGTCCCATGTCCGTCCACTGTATTATACAAAAACATTAATCCCCAACAAATCACAAAGAGAGTTTTATCATCAATTGTAACACACTCCTACATGTTTCGACCCTGCTGGGTCATCTTCAGGGATAACTTTTTGTTATCGTTACACTAAGGTTGCACTTTATAGTTGAGTGACAATGTGCTGTTGACTGTGTACTGGAGGCGTGAACTATCTGCGGTCCCGGCTCGCAGTGCAAGCCGGGACCACAGAGAGTTCACGCCTCCAAAAACAGCGCAGTACACAGTCAGCAGTACATTCTCCCTCAACTATGAAGTGCAACCTTAGTGTAACGATAACAAAAAATTTCTCCCTGAAGATGACCCAGCAGGGTCGAAACATGTAGGAATGTGACAATTAATGATAAAGCTCTCTTCGTGAATTTGTTTGCAATTAGTGTTTTTGTGTAATATTTGGTTGTTACAATGCGTCTTACCACTTACCGATGCCGATTAAATGGAAAACTTATACAAGTACACGTACGGTTAAATGAACAAGCAAGTAGCTAGCAAGCATAAACTGTAGTTCTGAAGCCCTCATTTAGCCGTTGGCCTTTAAGCGAGTCATTCAAATAGTTACTTACTGAACCCTCTATTGTCTGACAAAGGAAAGATTCTGTTTAATTTCGTATTGTGTTAAATAATGGAATTTACTTACTTAATTTTTGTTATCCAGACTCAAAAAGCCACAGACGCTTGGTCACGTTTAAACACACTCACAGACATTGTCTTTTGTTTAATTAGATTTACCAAAAATATTCTCTTTGTTGTTAGCAATCTGAGATAGTGGAACCATGTGCACGTGATGAGAGCCATATATAGCTCAGGAGTCATCTGTTCTCAATTAGTACTAGCAGAACCTATGAGTGACTTTAGGGTTCCGCCGCGGTGTAAATTAGATATTCGCTCATTTGTGATGTCACGCAACGCAGATTGATAGTTTCCGACGTTGCGGGACAACCTGTCATTTCCATCGTCAAGGGTTAAGCAGCCATTCCTCTTGGATTGCTTGACCCTTGAACAGGGCTGTGGAGTCGGAGTTGGAGTCGTGGAGTCGGAGTCGGAAGGAATTTTAGGTGGAGTCGGAGTCGGAAGGAATTTTTAGGTGGAGTGGGAGTCGGCAAAAATGTACCAACTCCGACTCCGACCTCAGTCTAAAATCTTAACGAGATACTCCAACTCCAGCGCCCTGACAGCTACAGTAACCATTAGACTTATACTTAAACATAGGTTATAAGTCAAAAAAGTAGCCTGATGATTCATGTGGTGGTGATGAAATGTCTTATAGATTTACCATTATTAATACATATTGAGCTTTTAAGAAGGAGTCGGAGTTTTAAAAATCGGGGAGTCGGAGTTGGAGCATTTGTGTACGACTCCACAGCCCTGCCCTTGAAAATGGGCCCTATAGGCTGTACCGAAATATAGGTAACTAACTACCAATCCATGCTACGGAACATCCCAGAAAAGCGGACGTCTCATCTAGGAGAACCTACTTCCCATACTTCCCAGCAGCACTGTGGAACAAAACACTATTATAGAATCAATTAATAAATTTTAATGTATTAACCCCGCAGTAGCACATTGTAGTTCTCCATTCAGCACACAACATTTTGAATGATCAGAATTTAGTCCACTTGGCACAACAGGCATTTCAGCTGACACATTTTCCATTAATCGCGACATCAATGTTGCACTGTGTTCATAACTGGTGTCTCTTCAGTTTCATCATAACAGCATTGCATGACAAGTTCTAAACGTACCGTACAGTACCGCTGAAAACCTTGTTAAACACAAAACTAGATACAAATCCTGGCGAAATAAAACTAATACTGAAATATTACGTTGAAATAGACCTAACAATTCAAAATATCACGCACGAAGAAATGAAGAGAAAATTATGTTATCGAAATGCTTGCTACCATTCACCCCACAATCATTTGTGATTCCGTTTGCTGTCTAAAAGCATAGAGACTAAAAAATATAAAACTATAACTTCGCCTGCTCTTTTGTATGAGTGTGCAGTTCGGCTGTAACGTTTAGGTAAGAAAGGGTTACTTTACCCGAATTAAGATGTTCGAAAATAGGATGGTGAAGGAGATCCTTTGGCCTAAGAGCGAAGAAGTAATAGACAGTTGGAGAAAACTGAAAAGTATACCAAGGGAGATACTTGGCCTAAGAGCGATGAAGTTAGAGAAAAGTATGCTGAGGGAGATTTTTGCGCCCAAGAGCGAGAAAGTAATGGAAGGTTGGAGAAAATGGCATAGAGAGGGGTGCTGTGATTTAAATCTTCCCCAAAAATTACTTGGGTGATCAGATAGACGGAATGGGTGCATCTTGTAGCATGTGTGGGAGAAAATATAAGTGCATAGAGGTTTGGCTGGTGAAATTTGGAGGAAGGATACCACTTTGAAACACGAAGCACAGCATGGAAGAAAATACCCCCAGCCCTTGTTTTACGTCCTATTTGCTTTCCTGAAAGTGGACTTAAATAAAAAAGGCGTAAATTAGAAATTATATTTTCATCATAAGTAAGAGGTTAGAGTAATAGAATGCAGCCAGCCAAAGGCCGTTAAACCGAAAATGACAGCGCAAATTGAGAAGCTGTGTAATTTGGCAAGGAGTGGTTAATTAAGAAGGCGTAAAGGAAACGGGCGTACAGCGGCTAGGTTTATTGTGAGATAGGAAATATGCGTAGTACGTAACGTTGTGGCGAGTTTGTATCTTCGATTTCCTTAACGCACATATTATTGGAGGCATTCTGCTTGAGTAACTTTTGAAGCTAATCGGGAGAGGAACATTTTGTTGCCATAGAAAAGCAACACTGAGTTTTCTTTCGTATTGTTGAGCTAAATATGTCACTCTACACAATATAAACAATTTTTTTCCTGTGTAGATTTTCAAGAAAATTGTCCGATAGTTGTGTCCCATTTTAACCAAACTTGACCCTGGCCGACAGATTTTAACAAAAGCCTCCAACGTAAAATTTCACGGAAATACATCCAATTGGAAGTGAGGTCATCAATGTCGGCAGACAGAAAGAGGAACCAATATGATAACGCTAATAGTAGCTCTTCCCATCTTTGCGAAATCAACAAGAAATGGTTGTTAGCGGTTAGGCTAGGATGACGTGGATTTGTACAGGAGGCGGCTAGCTCTGAAAATGGCCAAGTGACTTCGGTTTCCTTAAAATATATGGAATTACTCTTCTAGCTGAGGTAGGATTAGCTTATAACAAAGAACTCTGCTCCATGGACATACCATCCTCTGATCTAAGGCCGTGTAATTTGTTAATAAATACCAATTTTCGGAAGTAAAAAATGCCCCCATCTTCACGTAAAAAGAGCGGCTTTCTTGTAGATTCTGAATGGGAAATGGAGGACGCATATTTTTCCTTGACGTTGACACCTATCTGAACATCCACACCCTTTCTTATTCCAGAAAAAAAAAAGGAATATCCTTGACAACTTTACATATCACACACATCCCCCTTACTGCATATCATTTTTAATAGCGAGTCTTACGATTTGACGCTGATAACCTGTGTAATTGATATAGAATAATTGAATAGGATATAAGACAATGGCTTAAGCTAGTACCGTGACACAAAATTTTCCTTAGTCACATGATGTTCACCTGGTTGATCAAGTCATTGCCGTCATCAGATTCGAAGATCCACTAAGAAAGCCTCACCCAACCAAGCATCAAATTCCAAGCCATACATATTTACATTTCTTAAATATAAATTTAAGCTTGTGAACTTGATATGGCAGGGAGATATTCTGGATAGCAGGTAAGTGTAGCGAAGGAAAGCTTGGCTTCCTGTTGGTTGGGCGCGCAGCTGAGCACTCCTATCGACTAGCGAGATTGAGTGGTTTCTGGGGATAAGAACAGACAGGGTAGGGAGAGTCTTTATCAGTCTTCACCTGAAAGAAACGATAGTCTGTACTTGATCGATTCCTTACACCCACTTTAAACAGCTCTCCTTCTACTGTGCAGATTAATGGTACGATGCCACATAATATGGTCCTTAACAAAGAACTTAATTTTCTGTGAGTTCTTTCTTAGTGAGCACTTACAGATTAGGCAAGGGGCTCCATTATATTAATCTCAGAATGAGAAATGGCTAGAAAGGCGAATGACAAGCTGCATATTTTTAATCTCCCCTTGATAAAAATTATGGCTTTTTTAGTCCTCACTCTTCTTCTACATTACATTTAAAACTAGAATGAGAAAAATGACAATAAGCAAAAATCTGAACAAAGTATTAACCCTTTCCAGCAGAGTGTATTCTGTAGTTCCCCTGCCTTAAGAAGAAAGAGATTTACATCACGGAGTGTTCTTTTGTGTTGCGTGTGTTTATTTGTACGTACGTAAATAAATACGTACGTACATACATGCATACATGCATGAATGAATGAATGATCGAATTAATTAATTAATTAATTAATAAGTGTGGGTCGACCCCTTACGGTTCCGATGCACGTAGGCCTTTAACTGGCCCTTTGTGCCCCCTTACTAGGCCCAAGTCATGAGAGCCTTGTCCTTCTAAAGAAGTTCCAGACTGCCCCCAATCTCAGACCTCAAATGTCCTTAGGGTCCAAGAAAAAGGATCCCAGATAAATACGCCTGAGTGTCGTCTAGGCTTCAAACTCACACAACACATGGGCTGAGGTTTCCTTCCCAGCCTCACATTTCTTACACAACGGACTATCCATCAGCCCCATTAGGTCAAGATGTCTTCTCAGGGTGTTATGCCCGTTGAGAAGGCCAATAACTACCCTGGATTGCGCACTGTTAAAGGACATTAACGTGGTCTTGGCCGCAGTACGATGGCCCGAGATCAACTCTCGAGCCTGTCTCAGAGTGCCAACCAGACCCTGCCATCGCATCAAGTGCTGTCTGTCCAACCAGCACTGAATTTTCCTTCTTATACTCTGCCTTGAGACCCCCACGGCCGGCTCCGGTCCAACAAAGTGCTGAGCAGAGCCCTCCCTTGCGAGCTCACGGCGTACATACATACATACATACATACATACATACATACATACATACATACATACATACATACATATATAACATAACATAATATTACATTATACTACATTATATTACATTTTGTGGACAAGTACCTACTTCCTGCTTAATTTTTCTTTCCCTTCATCACCACTTTTATTCTGTATTCACCTTTCGGTACCATATATTGCAGTCATTTTTCTGTAATGACTGCGGAAAGCCTTTAAAATTTGAGCGTAGGAAGTATGTTGCCCTTGATTTCCATTCAACATCTTCCAAATAAAAAGCACTCTATTATCCACTATACCGCGACGTTCCTTATCCATTCTTGTTGCCACCCATTTTATCCAGGTTATTGACTCTTTACATTTTTCATATCTCCTTCCAACTCTGATTTTGAGTGGGTTGTGATATAGTCTATTGACGGGCTTTTATATGGCTGTTATAAATTTTGAGCTTATGTGTCACTGTCATGTGAACAGCTGCCAGCTACTCAACTACTATCCTGTATCCTGTAACAAATACGTGATTTAAATGCCTCTCTTCATATTATTATTGCATTCCTCATCATTAACCTGCTTCCTTTATTCATGTTACTCTATGCCCAACTTATTTCCTTCCTTTCTTTCTTCCTTGCTGCAGCCTCCTTCATGGTGCACCATTTGTGATTCTTTGAAGTTTGAGGGTATCTAAGATGTGTACAGATATCCCGTTCCTATCTCATAGACAGCAATCTGCATCTCATTTAGCAAAATACTTTATATTTATTCAGATAAGCATACTCAAAAGAGAAGTGCTCTCTCTAAACATGTGTAAAAGTGTTTAATGTTGTAGCGGGCGAGGATGAAGTAGTTAACTTTGCTGAAAAGGGTTTCATTTTAGTGTTCTGTTTGTCGTAGTTTTCCTGTCTCAGTCTTTTTCATTTATCCTCCCCCACTATCCTTATTTTCTTCCTCTTACCATTTTCATTCTTCTCCTCCCCCTCTCGCGCCATCTTTTCCTACTTCTCTCCATCACGTAGTTAGTCAGTTTTGTTTTTCTTCTCCGTACTTGTATTGCAGTGAGCGTGCGGCGGCAGCGTCCATGTGCGCAAACAGTCGAAGAGCGTTAAATATAACATGACAGAGCGCAAATTAAGAAATAGTGTAAATTGGCAAGGGGCCTTAAGGCAAAACCCGTAACACAAAAGGGAGTAACACAAGGACTGTATGCGTTCAAGACCGAAAAACTGACTTCAGTGAAACAGTACTCTTAATATAAAACATGGTCCATCTAAATGAAACAAATTTGTTACTTCGTCTTGTAAGCCACTGTTTAATTCTTTACAGGTGTTTCAATAATGCCACCCCACATCCAAGGTCCTGTGTTTCTTCAGGAACCTCCACCATGGCTGGAATTCTCCAACTCGACAGGTGCAATGCTCAGCTGTTCAGCCCACGGCAGTCCGCCACCCGAGATACGCTGGGTGGACCCGTCGGACAAGGAGCTACCCCATATTGCTCGCTTGAGGTGAGTAAGACGGTCATTTGATAGCCGCTTGACATTAATAGGAATATCTACATGGAGATATGAATTTAGCAGTGTAGAATACAGAGGGACACATGAATAGGGTTCCAGTGTTAAGTTAATCTGTGAATTACCACGGCAAGTGGACGGTGCCGGATTTGTAAAGACGTTAGCTCCTGAGCAAGCGGTGTTGCGACCTTGAGTTTAGTGTCTGCGAGAGATACGGTTTCTGTATTCGTCATGGTGATCACGAGTTTGAAATATTTCAAAGAGTAGGCCTGTACATTAATATGGAAGTATTCTTAAACAGTATTGCTACTATTGCCTCGTTCTCTACGTTATGCTTCAAATTTCAGAATTATTCTCTTTTATATGTCGAATTTTGTGTAACTGACAAACGGCTATAAGTTGAACATGAGTAACTATTGCTGCTGCTACTACTACTACTACTACTACTACTGCTGCTGCTGCTGCTGCTGTTGCTATACCACTAGTTTAAAGGAGAATCGTCTTTGCATATTAGAAGTGCGGAGTGAGTTTTTTTTAGAGAATGCACGCTTTAGAAGTTTGTCTCATTTCGTGTACTGAAATGGGTCATGGGTCAGGGCTCTGTCTCCCTTCTCTTCTCTTGTCTGATTCTCAGGTGGTCGTGATTTCATAATACGTAAGTAACAATACGTCTGCCATAGCCTTGTTGGATGGAAAAAAATATATATAGATTTATGAAGCGATCGTTTTGGGGCATTACTGCTGCATGTATTATACTATAAAATCATTCAACAGAAACTATCTTCCAAAGGTTATTATTATCGATAAGCAGTTGCGAACTTAGTACAGCTTGTTTTGAAGAGAAAACGGAGGAAGAACGGGCTTCTGTTAATACGTAGGTATATGTTTATCTCTATATATAAATATACACATAAGGCTTTTTCAGGAGGAATCTGCTGTACTTCAGAGAACGGTTCTTAGGCTGTCACACATCGGTATGACCAAACTTACTTACATCCGAAGTTAAACGGTTACCAAAATAATGACGCAAGAGAAATGTGGTCTTCTTGCGGTTCCAGGTATGGTACCTGCTTAACGTTATGCGCTATCCGTACACTGCGCAGGGCTGTCCTTGAGCCCACAGCGAAGTCAAGCCATGTAGAGGCGAATGTTCTATGTAAAATACTCTGAAATCTAAGGACAATTCTTTTGATACTAATGTGTGTTTTTCTTAATCAATGTTCTTATGCCATTCGGATGTTAATTATGTGTTAATTACATGTGTTTACAGTGCAGGAAGTACATAGTTCTTTTAGTGTCAGTATGTATCAATCAACAAATATATAACAGCTCTCATTCTTTAAAACTTATCACCATCTCCGTAACCGTTCAACTTCGGATATAGGTGTTTTTGGTTATATCGATGTAATCTAAGTTAACGAGCGTTTTCTCGAATACGGTATATTCTTCCTGAAATGTCCTGTGTGTACACACACACAAGGGAGTTACAAAGAATAAGCTGTCAAACACTCCGATGCTCAGAACTTTATTCTGGCTTTTACATATACGTGGCACTAGAACTCCACTTATTCACGATTGACATTTAAGTATTTTTCGCAACGTAGCATCATGGCTTGTGTAACTGCGTAAAGAAAATCCGTGTCAAGTGTCTGTAGCCAGAAGCTGACACCTTGCTCCCTGCCCACGTCTGTTGCACACTGTTTGAAAGCTGGATTTTTCTGAATTAGCCCACAAAGATGGAACACACTGGGTCGTATACTGCCCACTGGCGCTACTGCTTGTAGGTAATGGATGGCCCCTTAGATTCTAAATATCGTGCCCAGTAATTTCCATCTCTTTGGACCTCTTTAAGAAACACATGACTGGGAAGTGATTTGCAGCAAATGCCGACGTGAAGCAAGCCGTCACTTCTCTGCAGACGCTAGATATTTATTTCTTTCACATGATACCAGACTTGATGCCACGGTAGGACAAAAGCTTAAATGCCAGTGGTGATTACATAGAGGCCTGATGGATACTCTCTGCTACCCATGTTCCACGTATACATTGCAGTTTGAATAAAGTTCTCAGAATTACAGTGTCTGTTGGTTTATTTTTAAACCACATGTGCCTGTACATGTGTGTGTGCTCCCGCTTTTTTTCCTTCAGTGGTTTACTTTCTTTCGTTTTATCTACCCACTCATCCAGCCAATTTTGAGAGTCAGTCTAAAGATAATGAGCTTCTGTTTTTTTCGTACATTTCTGTGCGTGAAAACGCTTACAAATATTGAAGTCTGTAGCACGTAAAGCAATTTTTTAAATCTTTATACGACCGACCGATTACATTTGTGTTTCCACTTAAGACGACATATATCTTAGGAAGCTAGCAAGAAACGTTTATTAGAAATAAAAGTTTGAAATAAATTTTTTTACAAAAATGACAATGTAAAATTCCTTTTGAATTTAGTGAAACTTTTCGATTCAGACAGGCGTTACATCTTAACTAATAGCGCCAATTTACGTGGTCATAAAGTGATTCGGCTGCATTGTGTCAAATGCAATACCGTGCTGAGAGTATATGTTCCTTTTGCAGAATAAGTGTTAATAATAGGTAAACAAATTATTTCGCGACGCTCTCAGGACATTTGATATTATTCAGGCCTTTGAAAAGCTGTACATAGATAACGTACTGCGTAGTCTTTAATTGTTTTCTCAAAGTATGCATGGGAATGGAGGTGCAACAGCCTCAAGACGCTTGGATTTGTTTCCGTAACCCGAATGGACCCTATTTTCCAAGTTAGTTCTTTAATAAATACTCAATTCACCACCATACACGTACGTGCATTCCCACAGTCAGTTGCTGTTACATTTGCAAGCCGCTAGTATCTTCACAACTCTCGTGCTGTTTGTCAGTTTTATGCATGTTTAACGGGCGCAAGATGAATGCAAGTACGAATCCATTTTTCTTTGTGACAATTAATAACCCGAGAAAGCCCAAAATATTTTGCTTTAAGTCTGATTGGCATCATTTGCACCAAACCGGAACCGAAAATTTTCTGTACTAAAAAAGGCACACGTCAAGCCGTATGGCCAAGTCGGACGTAGACTGAGGCCCATGCAGGTCAATTCTTTAAGATTCTAGCTCATACTTTAAGTGCAGAGAATGAGGAGGACAACGGTAATCCTCCGACTGAACAGCAAGCCCCGGGCAGAACTCCTGAACCAGTACCTTCCGAATGCGACACAGTAAGTTAAAGTATCTCGCATACTTGATTGCTTCCAACAGAATAAAAAAGGTGCTGCCGGCAACATATTTCAATAAATTTTATATGTCTGTAATTTATACATATAGTTCTTATGGACCTATGGTTTATAAGCATTAATTGGCTAACAGTTTTGATTCTCCGTCTTCAGCGCATCGCTCTTCATTTCATCCCTTTGTCACTGCATATAGGAGACTTCACCCACATGTACGGCAAACTTTCTCGTTGTTTACACAGCGTTACGAGTTACCTGCTGACAGCTGTTAGCTCTAACGCTCCAACAAGTAAAGGAGACAAAATTATTATTTCCGTACAAGTGGGAGTGTCAGCGGAAACCTATTGGGAAAGTGCAATGTCGGAGATGTGAGATTAATCTTCGTCCCGAGTAGTAGTATTTTTCACCAGAATCATAGTACATGAAGGAAATGGGTACTTTCTTAATCTCTTCCTACTCAAAACTTAATTTGTTGCAATTTGTTTAGCAGAGCTTCGTTCTGTATTTTCCGACAATTTGGAAGTAAACTTTTGTTCAGGAAGATGTCATAAATACTGAAGTAAAATTTTTGTGTGCCTGCAGTGAAGTCCGGATAGGCACTGGGGTGTCTGATAAGTTTCTTATCCGAATTCTTCTTGAACATGGAAATGTTTTATCGCCAAATTCTTTCAACTTTCCCTTAGAATATGTCATTAGAAGGGATTGAAATTTAATAGTACACAACTATTTCAAGAAGAGGTTACAGGCCAAAATAAATCAAATTTTAATTATCCCAAGGATTTTCAGTGTAGAGCTTCCTTCTTTACAAAATTTAATCGAAGTGCATTACGTGGTTAGGGAGAAAAGATATTAAGACAGAAGCACATACTATCCACCCGATTATGAATTGCTGTTACTTATTTTGCGCATTGAACTCCTAACTTGGATTGGGGTGTACTGTTGTAACTTGATTATATATAAGGTTGAATGATATGTGTGTTTAGTCTATACAAACCTTAGTCCACGCTTCATCAGATAAACTAAGAAGGTCACGCTTTGACCAGATTTGAAGGACTGCCTGCTATAATATATGACGTAGAAACTGAAACTAAGGCTGACCTACTTCTCACCGAAGAGTTAATTCGCATTGCTGTAACGCAGGCAGCCCCTCACCTTTCACACTGTAAGCTGCAGAATTTGCCGCACAGGCACGGCGACAACAATGAAGTGGAGTGATTTTGGAAGAATTCACATATGCAAAGGAAATTACCTACCGAACAGTTTGTACGAACAGGAAAACACTTGGCTAATTTTGAAGAGCAGAGCTTTAGGAAAATGAAATTAATGTTTTCTTCTTTATGGTAAAACTCGCTTTTCTTTCAGTGAAAATAATATTAATTTGACGTACCTACATCTGATTTGGGGTCTTTATTTTTCCCCGAAAGATTTTTTTAAAAAAAGTAATATTAAAACCTTGTTTCAGGAATTTCTGGAAATTTCATAAACGTCACTTCTTCCAACAGCGTGAAAGATTTTTCATTAATAATAATAGCGACATGGTAAACACACGAAGCACTGGGGTTAGAACGACGCTGTGTCAGTTGCTACACGACTAATGAAGGGCCATGACATCTTACGTGGTAATTTATTTTCAAAAAACATTTAGCAAGGTAAATACTTTTAGACAGCAATATGACGACTTCGTATATTCCATACTGAGCTTTAGATTTGGTAACAATACCTAAAGAATGAATAAAAGATAGTCACAAAAGTGCGTTCACCTTCTGAATGAAAAGTTAACCTGCTTGTTTATGCTTAGAGCTCAGAAGCTGGCGACCGTGCGAAAGCAGGAATTAATAAAAGAATCCACCAGACGCTGTGTGTTCTAATGGCAATTATGCACACAAATGATTCACTGACTTGTGTAACTATTAGTTTTCCTGCAAGACCCATGGTGCACTTTAATTAAAATATAAGGTACTTTGTTATTCATTCCTGCTCAATTCTAAACGAAAGTTTTCACTTTAATGAGGCTGGAGTTTGGATACAAAACCTGGTTGAAGTTTTGATCTCTTCAACAAATGATAACTTTCTCTTCAAGTGTGAACTTCGACCGCCGATCCGACACTAACTTTGTGACCATATTTTTTTCCTTCAGTCTTACAAACTCAAGTTTCTTTGCTAGTGAGCCATATCTGTGTGGCAGCGGTTTGGAACTTCATGTGTTAAATCCTTAAGTTAGTTCTTTGCCTTTCTGGTTTCTAGTGTCTCACTTTTGTGTACTGAAAGCTTCACGAAGTAAGCAGATATTTCTGCACGGCCCCTTAGTGAGCATACTCAACCGGAAATTAACTTTCTAAAATTTTTAAAGGTATCCCAAATCAAGAAGCATCCTTCATGTTTTGCGGTGTAGCGTTTTTAACTGCAGTGGATAAATTCCCGCTTATTAACTGCAGAAGGATCAAATAATGATGATCTAATCCCTGCGACCAGGTGTCCGAGAAGAGTAAATTTCATCTATTTCCGTGGCAGAGGATCTTCGTGATTATATTTTAGTTTCTAACATCCAAGTCTAGATTTCCGAAGTCGCCTTTAATTTAGATTTTTCCTGACAAAATTCCACATAGCTTCTCCTTCTTTTCCGTCCCATCCCGCCGTTCGTGTTTGAATCACTCCCGCAGTGTCAAATGTGAATACGAATTGCACAGCTCCTTATCTGTAATTATATTCGATGCTTCGTCACATCACCTCTCCTTCGTCTAAATATCTTTCTCAGAACTTTGTCTATGAAATGCCTTTACCTAGTTTCAGAAAAAGATCATGTTAATTATGGTTCGCTTGTATCAGATGGTGCTGTAAGGTTGAGCTTAATTTTGGTTCAGACTCCAAATTTGAATGTCTTTTGATTTGTTTAACTTGTTGACTGCCGCTAATGACTGTTAATTTGAGCCGACTTTAATTCCACCGACTAACCAGAAAAATATCAAAATATTAGTGCACTGAGGTAAGAATTGCAATATTCAGATCTTAGTAGCAGATCTTTATGCTGCGATCATCTTAAATCCCAAACACGCTTTCAATGTGCTAAACCATTAGACCTGGCACACTGCTGGGCCATATAAAAATTTTGAAGTCCCCTTTTGCTGAAGGTAAAATAGAATAATCGAATTTTTGTACAGAATATTCAGATTATAACATAAATATTTAAGCTTGAGTCTGATTCGAATTTTACGAAACAAAAGAGAAATATGATGCAATACAAAAAGTCATCCATCAAGTTAAGTGACTTGCAGACTCGTAAATTTTTCCGTTACTTTGGAAACTTTTATTGCAATTTGACAAGTTCAAATGTCGTAATTGAGGTGAGTCCTGCTGTTAAGTTTATTTGCTGTACACTGCAAGAAAAGTTAGGAAATGGGTTAAACTTGCAGCAGGAAGTGACAATTGTAATAATATACAAATACATAACTAACTAACTAGCTCCATGGAGCAGAGTCCTTCTTGAGAAGCTAACAGATCCTTATCTAGTCAAGAAATTCCCCGCATTTTATGGAACCTGAAGGTTCATTACCGCATTTACAAGAGCACGCCGCCTGTCCCTATCCTGCGCCAGCTCAATCCAGCCCATGCCCCATCCCACTTCTTGAAAATCCATTTTAATATTATCCTCCCATCTACGCCTGTGTCTCCCAAGTGGTCTCCTTCTCTCAGGTCTCCCTACTAAAATCCTGTATGCACCTCTCCTTTCTCCATACGTGCTACATGCCCTGCCGATCTCATTCTTCTCGACTTGATCAATACAACAATATAAATATATAAAGGATACGAAAATTCAGTTTGGATTTTTCATTCTGTCGTGCCTTTTTCCGCCAGAGATTTGTTCAGAGGTCCTTTCCTCTAAGGTGTCATTTTACGTCACAAGCAATGCTTCCTCCGCCGTATCTCTCGATTCCAGGCTCCACTCCTATGGTAAAAATCCATAAACAACACGCTATAATAATATTTTATGTGATTTATATTTGTGCTTTGTGCTTTTCATATGACTGGGCCGCCCAGTGGATTCTGGGCTTGTTTGGAGGCGGGTGGGAGTGGAGACGTCGAATAGACATGCCAAACGCTTGCCGATTCTTGTACTCCTCTTTCTTTTATTTCATGGACGGAAAAATTGGAAATTCTTAAATTGTACTGAGTAATAATCATGATGATAATAAGGCCTTCGGTGGTATCACTAGTCACTCGTCTATAACAGACCATTAACTGCGAACCATGGGAGTTAAATATGAAAGAAAAGAAAAATGTATAACATGAACTACCGCCTTGCAAGCAGGATTTTTAAACCTAGAAAACATAGGGATAAATGATCGAGTAACTGTCAGGCTGGGAGCTGGACGAAGGTGTTTCAATCTCGGGAATAACGGGTATTTCCCTAATCTTCGTCGCTTCAAAAACGGGCACTGTGTCCCAAAACCTCTTCTAATATGTTGTTACGTATGCCCCTTTTCTTGGGAGTAACCGTCGGATTGTCTCTTACTCCCGCTTGTGGTCTAGTGCTGGTTTATGAGCACTTGGAAATTACTTCCATGCCCACTGCCGGCAGGAACACGTGGAGATTACTTCTATGCCCCACTGTCCGCCGAAATACTTGGAGATTACTTCCATGCATACTGTTCGCAGGAATACTTGGAGATTGCTTTTCTCCCCACTGTCTGCAGGAACACTTGGAGATTACTTCTGTGCCGTACTGTCCGAAGGAACACTTGGAGATTACTTCTATGCCCTATTTTCCTCAGGAATACTTGGCGATCAGTTGTATAACACACTGTCCGCCAGCATTTTTGGGATTTTCATTAGACTACGGGTGTACTACCTTCTCTAATCACGGAAGCGAATGGCGTATTCGAACTCTAGGTGCAAGAGGAAAATTAAATTACGAAGACTTGTATCTTCTGGGCTGTAATGACTTCTAGATTGGTAGAGAGGAATCAGCGTTTCGGGTGAATGGGTTGCCATCTTCGTAGGGTCGAAGGGCGTGTGTTTTTCTGACATCAGTAATGAGGTAGCAGGTTTCTCTGAAACGTTTGTGACTGTCTACCAAATCAGAAGGCACAACATCCCAGAAATCGTAACAAGCTCACGAAATTAAAATAGTCACGGAAGCCTTTATCAGTACACCATCCCGTGTTAAGTGTTTCTACGTGTCTATTGAACATCGTTTTTTACGTCTCACGTCCTGTGAAGTAATGTCGCTAGCCAGAGGCCACAATTTGCATTATGCATTACGCTTTAAATATTAGGTAGTTTTGTTAATACATTTATAAGAACCAGAATAATGATCAAATACTGTAAATATCTTGTAATTCAGTTTGTACGCTGAAAATATACCCGTATTTCATTGTCATTTTTTCGATTGTTTGCTTCCGTTTTCCCTCCATTAGCGTAGATAGCCGAAACGCCATTCTATTTTCCAAAATGTATACTTCATTCCAAATGGCAAGCCATTGGCTGCTTCTTTGGCTTACATAACGGAAAGGAAATGAGCCTGGATAGCCTTGTCACGGTACTGACTGGGCTACCTGCTTGGTGACCAGGGACTCACTGGTTCATAACGCGAGCAAGTGATTTTTCACTTCCCCCAAACTTCGAGACGAGGTTTGGGGTCCACCCTGCTTCATTTGCAATAAGTGCGGAGAAATCTTTCCCCAGGGAGTAAAGCGGCCCTGGCGTGAAGCCGAGGAGCCATTGCCATCTAGTGCCGAAACTAAGAGCCTTTGCTGCTCTACTTGTACTCTGTCATGTTCCGTCGGGACGTAAACTGGGACACCGTAACATTTACCTTACTCCTACTTTTTGTTACACAGTCAAGTAACTTTATTGTTCTACAGTAGCAGGGAGCTGTTTGTTTTCCCCATATATTTAGTGTAGGTAGACTGCATCCTGTGGATGCTTTTACTACGTGTACAAGTATACACATCTTCTGGGTCATCCCATCACATCCTGTTGCCTTAGCAACGAGCTGGTACTCTCCCTAATTGATTGCTAACGTTATTGTGCAGAACATTTTAGCCAGGAACTAACAAGCTGACCAGGCTATGCTATAATTGACAAAAGTTACTTGCTATTCTGTTCACCTACCGGCACTGAAAACGTGTTTCATCGGTAGAGTACCTAGGTCGATTCACGACCGGTCCTACTGTCACGTTGAGGTTTATAGGCGTGTTTACGAGGATAAACAGCATCATGAAACAGGCAGAGATGGTTACTGGTAAACATTACCTAAAGTGAAAATTCGCCCTAAAACTTACCATGAAGGTCCAGAAGAGGAGTAGAAGTATACCTCTACTCTTTCTTTAACCTCAGGGCTAGATCGGGTGGGTGGTCAACGCCACGCCTTGGTCCTTTTGTCCCTCGGGAAAGGGACACGGTACTCATTATACAGGAGGCTGATTGAGCCCCAGGGCCGGTCTGGACTGGTGCGAAAAATCTCGCCCCCAGAGGAATTCGATCCCCGGACTGCCCAGCCCCTGGCGAGTCTTTATATCTATTACGCTATCCTGGCACTTGTAAAAGGTAAGACAGTACCAGTCGTGGTATAGGTCACAGGTGTTGCCTTCTCTAAATTTTAATGTTAGCACGTACCATCTAGACTTAAATTAGTGCCTTATATACTCCTGTGGGAAGAAATGTTGATCACAAAAAGGCTTGTCACCTTACAACGAAGTTTAAAAAGAAAGGCACTTTAAAGGCTTAAGAAGAAGTTACCAGCTATGCTCTTTCTTGACGGAATTTGTTTCTAAATACGTTATATCTTTCATTTCTCAATTTTTCGTGTAGTTAAGTAATTTAGCAGCTTAACCCTTTAAAGACGAAGCGTATCTCTTTTATATAAGGACTCAGTGCGTACCGCGCTGTAAACACTCCCCACTTCGGTTATAAAAACCAGTCTTTTAATGTTTTATAAGGCAAAAGTTGCTGTTTGTTCTGAGATCCGTACAAAACATATAAACGCAATGTGGGCACCATGTAGAATTTTTTAATGTTAAACCTGGTGGTACGTAAAGTTACCGCTAGGCTTTAAAAGTTAATGGCCAGTTGCAGCATCAGGACAGGAACACAAAAAATTACGAACATCCGTACATATGTATGTACATACATACATACATACATACATACATACATACATACATACATACATATACGTACATACATACATACATACATACATACATACATACATACATACATACATACGTACGTACGTACATACATACATGCATACATACATACATACATACATACATACGTACGTACATACATACATACACACACACACATATACACACGCGTACATACACGAATAGACATACACACACAATAGGAAAAGCAAACAAGAACCAAAGGTAAGACAAAACCAATTAAATGAAATACAATTAAACTAAACAAAAAGTAAGAATTAAAATAAAAACTATAACGAATGCATTTACACTCCTGAGGGAGGTATTTTAATAAACAACGCAAAATCTGATTAAAAGGAGCAGTTTGTTCTTTAAACACATCAACATCTTAAAAAACAAAATTAACCCTTAATACGCAACTTTCGTGAGAAGAAATTGTTTATGAAGAGACGGCAATAAACATGGAAAAGACTCAAACAAGAATAAGGAGAGGAAGAAGAAGAAGAAGAAGAAGAAGAAGAAGAAGAAGAAGAAGAAGAAGAAGAAGAAAATGCATATGACTGTAGTGGCGACGGTGAGCTAAAAAAGAAAATCAAAATCCCGTTGTTATAGTATAATGTTCTTTCATTGTGAGTGCTTTAAAGCTTGTTTCATGGTCTCTCTAAATACCGAACACATTGTTGTTTTAATCTGAGCACGGAAAGCGGTATAGCTTTTTGACAATTAAAAGACTTCTACATCACTGACTGCAAGCCTGACGTTATTTTGATGAAGCCAGTTAGTCTTCTCGACCAAGCTAAACGTTTTGGTAATTTGCCTGTAAGCTCATTCGCAAAGTATGGATAAAAGGATACAAAAGAGCACGACTCTGTGATGAGTTGGCTGGAGGGAAGAAGAAATACCTGCCCCGTGTATAAACCGTCTCTCGAAATTCGGATGGAAATCTCTTGGGTACACACCATGAAGAGATGAGAAACGGTTTAGTCGACAAAAATTGAGAAGAAATAAAGACAAAATAAATATGGAAGGGAGATTTTAAAAGAGCCAGAAACGAAGTAATTAAACAGACTCGTAAGACTTCGCTTTTGTGTGACTTCTTTTATGTCTTTTCTTTTCGCTAGGTACTTACGTTCCGTAAAAAGCACAAAAACTACTGCTAATGACATTCCATTGTGACGGATGCAGTTTTGATGGCTGGCGTGTTATTAGAACGTGACCTGACGAATGTCTTGAGTTTTGTTTTTTAATAGTATAATACGTTTTTCCAAAGGTTTATATTGACTGAATCGAGACTGTTAGGGCTGTGATTATGAAGATAACTGTCTTCAGGAATGTAACGCCGTGAATTCTAGTAGACGGGTACTAACGTCATACAGGAACTCGCTGTCTTCATCGTCAGAGTAGATGAATGTTACGCTAAATGTAGATGTAGAAGATTCGTCTGGAACTTCTATACATACGTACCAGACTACACTTCATCCAATACCAGCAGTACCTACATTCGTATAACCACTTTTAATAAATATGCTGAGGTATTTACGTTGAAATCTCTCAACTAACCTCATGCATATATTTTGTACAGAAAGATATATATTATGCTGTTGTAGGGAGTGAGGTTTTAAGGTCAAATTCCAGAATACAATTTTCGTCAAATTTAATTGCCCTTTTCTGAGCAATATTGAGTACATCAGCTATAAAATTTGGAATATACGTGTGTTGAGGTTTCTCACTATCTTCTGACTCCACTTTATGGCCATATACTTATAATTACATTTTTTTCCTAAAGACTGTTTCTACGTTACCTAAAAGGAAGTATTTGATACTTCACATGATTTCAGTTTTAAATATGTAAGAAACCGTCTTTAAGTACAAAGAATCCTCAACTGTCTAGGGCGCAGGTCTGCGGCCGAGCGCTTGCTGGGATCGTGAGTTCGAATCCCACCGGCGGCATGGATATTTGTCTCTTGTACAGTGTTTGTGTTGTCAGGTAGAGGTCTCTGCGACGGGCCGATCCCTCGTCCAGAGGAGTCCTACCGATTGTGGTGTGTGTCTGAATGTGATCAGTGAAAATAAACAACCTCGACACCTTCTGTAAGTAGGTAGAAGATGGAAGGACTACGAAGAATCCTCAACTCAGCTTATGCTGCATTTTTAAACGGAGATAAAATGGAGCGAGGGTAGCGTAGTGATTATTGCGACTAGGCTACGAATTGGATAATCCGGAACTCAATTTCTGGTAAGACCATGATTTTTATCTCCCCTACGTAATGTCCAAACCCACTGACATGCAACATTTACACTCGTATGCAAATGTTTCCACGTTATGTTTTGTTTCTCGATACCGACTTTTAAACATTAGAATGGACTTGACTGACAGATGTGCAAGAGGAATATGTTCCACTTAACAACACACAATGCTGTTAGCGGAACTTACTGAGTAATACTACGGAATTTTTCAGGAAGTATTCTACCGCCGGTAACCTTACTGAGGCACCGGATGCCAGCATTACGGTGTGCAAAATGTGACTAGTCAGGAAATCATCTCCATTTGACTACAGACACGAAACATTGCAGCATATAATCTTCATGCGTTTAATACAAATCAAGCGTGTTTTGTGGCATTGCCTGTAGATAAGTGAAGAACATTGCAACCAACAAGTACGTCATGGCTTGCTTTGTATTCTGGATGTAGCAGTTACGAGTCTGTAACAAGTGGCAGCTACATTGCCTTCGTTTTCTGCCTTTCAACCTTCAGGGATCCAGATACTAGATTAGTAGGTCTTGGCAGTTTTCTTTCATATTTCTTCTAAATTATCATTAATAATCATCATACGTCCCAATCAAATTATCAGTATCCTTTCATATTCTGAAGGTCTCTACTTCAAATTTCAGCTCGGAAAGTGGCCATATCGAATATGTTTTTGTTTTCCTTAATTCTGTGTGGTGGTGGGCCGGGATATCCTAGTCGGTATAGCGACTCGCTACTGGCTGGACCGTCCGAGGATCGAATCCCAGTAGGGGTGAGATTTTCATCATCCGTCCAGACCGGCCCTGGGGCCCACTCAGTCTCCTGCACAATGGATACCGGGTCTTTCTCCGGGGTAAAGCGGCCGGGGATTGGAGCTAACCACCCCACCCCCTTCTAGCGCCGAGGCTAACGAAAGGGTATAGCTATAACTCTACTTCACTTTGGACCGCAGGCCTGTGTAGGGATCCCTTCACCTAATCATATGTGGTAACAGTCGGTGTGGTATTTAAATTTAATGGCACGGCCGCTTCCTTTCACAAACGTTGCTATTAGTTATGCACCAAATTCCTGCCACACGGGAATATACGTTTATTGTCTGAGTGTCAGAAGCACTCTTATAACCGACCATAAAATTTAACTATTATACGGTTCTCATTCTAAGTTCCCATTTACCATTCGTCATTTAACTTGCGTTTTATACGTACAATACACCCAAGTCCAAATTAAGCGAACACGCCTGTCACTACAGTATATTTATATTTCCCTTTCATCTGAGCTTTATTTTCCAAAGAATTTGACCCTTCAACACATAATATTATTTTATGGCGGAACCAGAGGTGTAAATGTGAGCTCTCCTGTTCTCACGCCGCTGACTATTAAGCCTGTGGATATGTGCCACGTGGTGGTGTGCGGTCTGGCATATGGTTGTCATTTGTTTTGCCAAACTGCACTGCGTCACTTTACGGAACGCTGTGACCTAGTGATACAAATATCTTTGCAGCATAACATCGTTATAAGAATCGTTGAGTTCTTTGTTTTCCCTGCCGGGTTCCGTTTGTACTTATTGCCCGAAGATATTTTGGCGTACCATCATTGTATAAAATAGCTGTTCCTTGGTTTTGGCACTACTCATACACTTTCTTTAAATATTGTACAGTCCCTGCAGGTATCATCTCTTAACTCCGGAAAACCAACACTTCGGTAACGATCTCTTTCTTTCTCTACACAGACTGTACTCCAGGTTAACACAACCTTCTCAATTTTACTAACCTAATATTCCTACTTTACCTTTTAGCCTGCTAATGTGGAATATATGGTGAGCTGCTAATAATGCCAGCACCACTAATGTGTAATATTTGGTGACCTACATATGGCAATTTTGAAAGGAGCACTTTTGTCTCTCTCTCTCTCTCTCTCTCTCTCTGCACAATGTCTCAACACTGAATCAATCTTGAAAGACCTCCTATGTCATATCTGTGTGTACACACTTACTCAGCTGCCAACTAGGCCCTTAATTATCCATGAATGCATAAGTGTCATAAGTCTTGAGAACGTCCTGCGCAGTTAGGTAAGTCTTGCATTTAGCAAATGAGCCGGAATATTTTGGTCATAAGACCCGTATGGTGTGTCTAACAGGCAGCCGAGTAGGGGTTCTAAGGTGGGGGAAGGAAACATTTCCACGAAGTATCGTGCAAATTTTCGTCTTCTCTCGCTTGAGATTTTGCGGTTGGACGTGGTAAGTGGGTCAAATTGTTTTCTAAAATGCAACGTGGTGAGTTTTCACATGCAAAACGGGCTCGTCAGCTATCTCAGAATGAAATACGGAAAATCGTAAAGGATTCGGACAGCGACGAGGGGGAATGTTGCGCATCTGGTACAGAGGAGGAAGAGGAGCCACGCCCACCTTGACGACGGTCTTCCTGTTCAAAGCCCCTTCAAGCCCAGATTTTTCCGCCACCAGCTCTGAAGATGAGGATGATGTTGGTAATGTGGCAGGTCAACAGCCACAACCCTGTCAGTGGGGACTGTCCCGTAACCCCCGAAGGCGTGTAGTGCACACCTTTACTGGGGCCGCCAACAGGAAAAGCATTGCAGCTGCACACATAACAAGAGAGTCCGCTCCACTGAGAGTTCTGCTGCCGTTCTTTGCGGAAATTATTACTTTGCTGATTGTGGAGACGAAACGCTACTACCAGCAGTTCTTAGACCATTCTGACGACGGACCTTCGCCCCAACGTGACGTGACAGAAGCGGAAATGTTTGCGTTTTTGGCTCTGACGTTACAGATAAGACGTAAAATTTAAGGCAGACTGGAGGACTACTGGACGAAAATGGAGCAGCTTTGCTGTCCATTCTACGGACAAACGATGGTAGTGCTAGTTATTATCACCCACTACGCTTTCTACATGTCACGGACAATAACAGGAATGGAGTTGACAGGACGGATGACAGACTATGGAAAATACGAGACTTATTTGAAATTCTAAGGACAAACTTATCAAAATTTTACAACCCTTCCGAACATTTGGCTGTAGACGAAGTCATTGTGAAATTCAAGGGAAGGGTAGTTTTCAAACAGTACATCCCGAAAAAAAGCAAACGTTTCGGCATCAAAATATTCAAACTATGCGACTCCAATGGATATACATATGACATGAGTGTTTACCTTGGTAAAGACAGACAAAGGGCGGCACAACACCTGACAGCAACCCATGCCACAGTGACAAATCTGACAAGGGGAGTGGAAGGATTTGGCCATAAACTGTACATGGACAACTTCTTTTACTACCCTGACCTATTTGACGACTTGGTCCAAAAAAATTTACTGTTGTGGAACAGTGAGGCTACATAGAAGGGGCATGCCCAAGGTGACATTCGAATGAGGACCAGGGGTGAATTGACAGCTGTGGTGTGGAGGGACAAGAGAGACATGTGCCTCCTGACAAACATACACAATCCACCCAGAGAAGGAAATTATCGCAATGAACACAGGAGCGCGATAAAGCCAGCAATTTTGGCTGATTATAACCGTCACATGGGCCATGTTGACAAGGCAGATAGGATGGCCAACAGTTACACGGCCAGCCGTCGAACATGGAAGAGGACAAAGAAGCTCTTTTTCTACTTGTTAGACCTGGCCATTCTCAACAGTTACATCCTTTTCTCTTCATGTGTTGGGAAGAAAATCTCACACAGAGATTTTCGACTCACCCTTATCAGAGAGATGCTGGCACGGGCTGGGCATGAGCCACGATCATCCATGCCTGCAGGGAGACCATCCCCTCCTTCCACTAACATCGGAAGACTGAACAAACGTCACAATAAGCATTGGCCGGGGCGCACTCCCACAAAACGTCGATGTCTTACGTGTTCAGCGAGGGGCGTGATGCGAACAGTAATGTTCAAATGTGTCAAATGTGATGTGGCGCTTTGTGTGGACCGAAATTGTTTTGCAGATTACCACACCAAGGACAGCTTATGAGACATCTTTCCATCTGTCCTCCGTACAAACAGTTGAAGTCTCGACCATAATATGAGTAAAAGAACATGAATATCTACAAGTTTTGAGAAGGTTATCTTCTGCATTATACAACAAGGATATTTCAGGATTTAAGGCATATTGAGCAATGTCTGCTTCCTTCCCCACAAAGTGCTTTTTATTTCACAAATTTATCCCGCTTAGTTCTCGAAATATTCAGGTTTTTCGAAAAGCATGCGCAAAATTTAAATACCCCGCAGAATATTTCGGTGATTTGGGACTTACAGACGGGATTTAACTCGGCATTTAAAGGGTTACCTCCCTTGTGTCAAAACTTCCTTCTAGGCGCTTTGTTTTTCAAAGCCTTCAGCGTCTGTCTGACCTTCAAGAACCAATTTACAAACGGAATACTTAATAACAGACATAATAAGGCATTAAACGTTTATTATCGACAATAAGTAAATGATACGAAATAAATGTAGTGCCTATTTAACTAAGCCTATTTCGTTTTGGTGCAGAAGGGGGAGAGGTAAAAAGCGTTTAATGCCGGTAAAACCCTTCAGAACGACTTTTCATTTGACAAGCCTGTAAAATGAACTATTTAGTACCTTCTTTTCTGTTCCACATTTACGATGTAGACTCAGTGCGCTTTGGTTCAGACTGGCGTTTGTTACCGCAGGCACAAGTTTCATTTGATTATACGTCAGAAGGGATTATTTCATATCTCATGCAAATGGAGAGCTACAGTGTTTTTAAAAGTCCTCCTGGAAGAACAATTCAGATTAAAATTTGCCTCTTGCTTCGGTTGTTCCTTTTGTATTTGTTTACGTCTTGGTTTTTTACGTCAGTCTTTATTATGGGCTGTTCTAAACACGGCGCTAATCCTTCGGTTTCTATAAATTGCGGGAAATTTCTTGACTAGCTAAGAAACTATTCGCTTCTAAAGGGCACCGCTCCATACAGTTATTTACTTTCCTCTTTATTTATTTATCTGCTTATTTTTCCTGTTAGATCCACCTCTTTATTTCGTTCTTTTGGGTTTTTTTATTGTTTCCATTTCCATTTATTTTCGTAAGATGTGAAGATAAAATTACATTTTCACTTTTGAGTCTTTCTCAAGAACAGCTCCGGTTTTTTCAATTTCCTTAACTTTCGGAGAGTGTTTTGAGTGGTTAAGCTTTTTACAAATTTATTCCATGGCATCTAGATTTTTTTGTCACTTTCACTCGCAGATTAATACTTACAGAGGTGTTCCTGTTCAGCGCTGTGTAACCTGTGCAGCTGTGGTGGGTAGTTCAGTTAGGTATGTTTGTAGTTGTAAGCCAACATTGTAGGAGTGCTTATCAGTTCCATCTTCAAGGGGCCGATATGCTGTCCCGAAACGTCGGTACATAGCTATCAACATACGCTTCATAACATCCAAGAAAAGCGAAGGCTTTATCAACACAGCAGCGTTGAAATATGAGATTCGTGTACCTAAAATATTGCATTTTAACTTGCCCGGAGGCCAATATTATGACTATAAAACCGTATGTGCTGGTAGAGGCGTAGCAGCGCTTCTGGGTACACGACTTCATAACTCGGAAAACCACAGTAGTATAAGGACAAGACTTGAATTCATGTTGACATAACTTTCTCTGTGACTAATGCAGCTGAATAACTTATTTAAAAAGTTGTTCTGCAGATTTTGTATTTCTTTCAACATTAATTTTCTGACTTTCATACATAATTCTCTTCATTATTTACTCTTCATTCGAAAATTCTAGGAAGGTTAGGTAAACATTATTTATTTTCTTTCTTGAAATGTAACTGCAAACAAAGCAACGAACCTTGTTATTGTATTTTCAAATACAAGTTACGGAAACTTTCTCGACCTTGTGCTCTGGGCCATTTTCTTACATTTCTTTTTTATCTTTTTCGTGTCAGGAGTCTGTGGACATAACACAGGACGTTATACGCATTAGTTTTTTCTTTTGCAATAATACTTTTACGCAACCGCAAATTGTTTCCATGACGCAACAGCACCTAGTGGGCCAGGACTTCCTCATTATCCAGGCTTCACGATCACATTCAGACACACCACACTCGGTGGGACGCCTCTGTACGAATGATCAGTCAAACGCAGAAACGTCTACCTGACAACATGCAATACTCACAAGAGACAGATATCTATGCCCCCTGCGGGATTCGAAGCCGCCATCCGTGCAAGCGAGCGGCCGCAGACCCACGCCTTAGACCGTGCGGCCACTGAGATCGGCACACGCACACGTTATGTAGCCTAGATTATTTGCCACAAACGCTGGGCCAGAAGAAGCGAATGTACGTGAGTATAATTATAATTGTGACCACGATACAGATGGACGAGAAGCGTGTGCGTTCCTTTGCCATAGCTGCTGTTGCCTCTTTTCGTATTCTTTGGTTTAGTTTAATGAGTATGGTAAAATATAAATGCCACTTATTTTTAAGTTTTCTTGTCAAAAACAGCGGTGACTATTTCCAGTTAGAGTACTGGAACGTGGCATGTGTGCATGTCACAAATGTGTAGCTAACTGAATTTTATACAAATTGATTTTAAGGACCGAAGGGTAGAACAGCAATAATGAAGGGAATTAAGGATTAACGTTAGAAGAAGTAACATAAAAATAACGCAGATTCTGCAAATCAATTTCTTAACTCAGTCACTCATCTACATTAATCATTTACCAAGAAAATACCAATTCCAGTTAGCTTTGCTCTACGATCCTAGAAATAAATGTGTTGCAGCTTATACTATTGCTCTGTATCCATTTTTATGTTCGCTTGATTTGATATGATCTCTGCTGAAGCCTGGAAGTAAGTAATTATTTTTAAAGCGAAAAGTTAGAATTGGTAAACGGGTAAAATTAACCGAATGAAATTGAATTTAGTTTCACTTTTTTCACTAAAAGGAAGTGAAAACTGTTCTGTGTGAAATGAACTCTATGAGAAGGTTCTGACAAAACCCGCCTCCGAAATGTCGTACATATGACTCCAGATAACACTAGTCAACACTCAAAATGTTTCACAAGTTAAAGTGACAAATCTTGACTAATTTTTGGACGCTGAACACGAATACGACAATTCAAATTGCTAATTGGCGCTGCTGTCAAAGATCTGAAGTGGGCCTCAATTTGTACCCTTTTCACTGCTTTTGGCGTTGGGCGACATTGAACAATGATCTGGAAAATCTTTGCGTGAAGTGGATGACACAGCAAGCATTCAAGCATAGCATAGCTTAATTGCTCTTCGTCAGAAAGATGTATAAGTGCACTGGGAGAAACAGATGATGGAATGAGCTCTCAGATATTGAAACGATCAACTTGTTGCATTTCACTCCCTGCCAGAAAGCTTCATCGTACAGACTTGTGTTGCTCATTTCAGAAAGTCTTCTTTCGCACCGTAAAGTCTTTAAAAGTGCCATAAGTATTTCATACAGTCGTTTCTTGGCCGAACGTCAACAAGAATGCAGCGTCGTTGAGTGAACAATGAGGGTTATTTCCCTTATGTAGGTGCCGAGGTGATTTTTTCATCACAGAAGTGTGCCATAACTACGATCGTCAATAACCCTACCATACCACCTTTACTTTGGCTGCCAGAATGGGGACCAGGGCAAGCGTTGTGCCCGACACTAATGCTGCATTACTTCTGCGGCAATTCTTAGAAACTGTTTGAGACGCAAAAAGCGATCAATGCCTTTGGCGAACCCATGGTGTAAAGAGAGCCGATGGAAGGTAACCTCATTGACCATAAGGATGTTCGTGGTCTGGCGACAGCCCTCAACATTCATCATAATCGTGAGGAGTGGAGACTGTTTATAGACTCACCGAAGTTAAACCTAAAAGCTCTTCTGTTCCATAATGGCAAAGTGTTGCCGTCAATTACAGTTCGATATGCAGTCAATAAGAAGGAATCATATAACAAAATGAAGCTTCTTATAAACTGCATAAGCTACATGAAATACAAATGACAGCTTTGTGGTGAGTTGGAATTTGTTACTATATTTCTAGGACTGCAGTAGGGCCACACAAGTTTTGCTGCTTATTGAGCGAATGGGACAGTCGAGGAAAGACTTTCCATTATAAGAAGCGGAAATAGCCTTTCCGACAATCACTGAAACCGGGAACAAAGAAAGTATAGCACCTACCGCTGTTAGAGTCCATCAACATCTTGCCGCCTCCTGTGCACATCAGACTGGGAATAATGAAGAACTTCGTCAAGACTGTGGATAAGACAGGGCAAGCCCTTAGGTACCTCGCTAAGAAATTCCCAAGAATCAGTGCTGCAGAAGTCAAAGAGGGTGTTTTCGTTGCTCAACATATCCGCAGGCTCTTCAGAGAGGAGCAGTTCAATCGAATTCTCAATAGCAACGAGAAGAGCGCGAGGAATTACTTACAACTTTTGGAAATCAAATTTATCGGAAATAACAAGGCTGACAACTACAGTGAACTTACGAAAAACCTGTTATTATCCTATCAGAAATGAGGGTGCCATTTGTCTTTAAATATCCTTTTTCTGCTTTATCACCAGGGTATTTTTTTCGGAAAACTGTGTGGCACTGAACGGTGAGCATGGCGAAGTTCTCATCATGTTATCACAGCTATGGAGAAGACATCGGGGCAAATTGATTTCGCCGATGTTGGCGGACTGTTGCTGGACAGTAACGGGAGATTCTCCCGGACTTGTGTACAAATGGCAGGCGAAGAGGTGGCACAATAAATCAAGCCAAGCAAGTCAGTATACATTGTGTCACGGATGTAGTGTGTAAGGCTTGTATAACTTAACTGTGTCAATTTTGTTGGAAACTGTAGCCAGTCAAGCCTTTCCATGGCCATTTTCATGTTCAGCGTCCCAAAATCTATAAAGGGAAATACATTTCATCTCCGAAACAAACAATAAGTCGAAATTCGTTTTACGGTGTAATGGACAGTGCCAAGTAATTTCTGTATCTGATCATTGCCTCTTTAACGCCTTGTTGTTACTTTCTGCACCACAAGTTTTAACATTAGAAATATCTACGGTTTGCTCATACAATGAATTTATGGGTTTTTATGGTTCTGAGAACAATAAAAACCCCATAAATGCAGCATCAACAGATTCATTTTTGTAACCGAGACAAAATATCACTGTTTTGTACGAATGAATCTCTAAAAATAATGGAGGATAATTTTCGCCTTTAAAGGCTTAAAACAGTACAGCAAGCAGACTTCATTTCACAGCCAATCACATAAAGACGTTAATAAATTGCACCCCAATAACGACCTTCTATATCACATCATTACCCGAAGATAAAACACCAAAATTAGTCGTACTTTACAATATTGAATTTTACTTACCCTGAAAAAGACCCGTCGTAAGTTCCAGTAACTCGGTCTTTTGACTCACAGTGTATTTATAAATTCTGCTTTGTTCTAACAGTAAACAGATATTATTTTCTGTACACGGACATCTCCTGTCTTATTTATTTTGCTTCGATTCAGTTGTTCGTGGTAAGTGTGACATTTCGGGGCATGCAGTTGGGCTCAATAAACTTCGGATGATTCAACTAATTAAATACAAATACGTATACATACACTGCTTCTTCTTTTTTTCAATATTAATAATTTGCTTGTTAGGTTGGACAGAGACAATTTATACGTTGCTGCCTCCGTTAGAAGCAATTATGCATTTTTTAATTCGTCTCTGATTTTTTAATTACATATGATTTTACATTTCTTTCATAATTCGCACTGAATTGCAGTCACTTGAATGCTGATATGAGTTAATTATTTTGAGATGTTTATATTTGATATAAGTTAAATTTGTATGTAATGAATAAGGAAATATTTTTTTATTTGTCCATGTTTTAGATAAATTAATAAGCATAGTTAATCCTATGAGGGCAGCGGCCTCCTGATGGAGCTCGGGTGAGCTATTCCTAGATATGTCTCTTTTACGAAGGTTGTGTGAGTGTAAACAATTCGCACCGGTTTTTGGCTGTTCGCTACCACTGTCCTGCTGCTGCCCTCTTGAACGTGTGTGCCCATTGGGTCTTTGGTCGCCCCATTCCTTTTGCCTATTCTTACTTCTCACATTGATGTATTGTGCGCCCATCTGCAGTGGTCCATTCTTGCCACATAGTCTCCCCATTTCCACTTGTGACTGTGACCCACTGCCACGATGTCCTTCACGTTGGTTCTCTGCCTTATTTCAGCATTCGTCACACTTTCGCTCCATGCAACTTGCAGTATCCTCCTTTCCATTTGCCGCTGGCACTTTTGGAGCATGTTTGGGCGCCGTATAATATGACCGGGAATATGCAGGATTCCAGGACTTTTTCCTTTGTCTATAGTTTTTTGTATTTTTCGGCCAGTATAGAACCTAGGCTCGTGAACTTGTTCTAAGCCATTCCAGTTTCCCTTTCTGTTTCCTTTCCCGCTTTGCCCTCTAATGATACCAGTTGTCCTAGGTATGTGTATTCTAGGACCTACTCAAGAGCTTCTTCGTGCAGGTTGATTTCTATTTCAGCGCTGTTTGTCATTACTTTGATCTTCTTTTTATTGATTTGTAGTCCAGCATCTGCGCTCAGTTTTGTTACTTCGTTCACCATTTCTTGTAGTTTACCACTAGAGCTGGCAAAAAGTACTATACAATCCGCGAATCTTAAGTTGGTCAGTTTTCTGCCGTTGATATTAAGGCCGCGTTTGGTGCTCAATTAAACGGGTGAACAGTTTAGGTGAAATGGGATCACCTTGTTTGACTCCTCTTTCCCGTCTAAATGTATCTTCTTCAGAGTAGATTTTTATTTTTTCATAGCTGTGGTTGTGGCTATTCTTTATTATTTTAACGTAATGTGTATTTGTCTTGAACTCCTTGTTCTTTAGTGCCTATAGAACAGACTTCTGCTTCGCGGAGTCAATAGCGTTGTTGTACGCGAAGAAAGCCATGTAAATCTTCAAATTAAACCCTTATGTTTTCTCGATCACTTGGTTTATGGCTTGTAAGTGGTTAGTAGCCTTAAGTCGGAACGTAAACCTTTTCGGGCGGTTGATTCTCATCAGGACTCTAGTGAGTCTTCTTTGGGATTTTTTGAGTGCAGTTTGTAAAGTTTGGGAAGGAGGGTGATGGGTCTGAAGTTGTTTGAATCATCGTCAGAACCTTGTTTTGGCAGTAGAATGATGGTACTCCGCTTCCATGGAGGTGGTATTTCCTCTTCCCTAGAATGGCGTTAAATGCTAGTAGCTTCGTGACAGGCATGACTAGGTCCTTTAAGACCAGTCTGAGGCACTCGTTTAATATTCCGTCGTCTCCTGTACTTTTACCATGTTTGAATTCCATTATGGCAATTGTCAATTCGCTAGGCAGAATGGAGATATTTTCGTCCTCGTGGATGTCGTACTCGCTTATGAAGTCTTCGCCTTTTTTCATGGTTTCCCTGATGTTGGGTGGGTATAGTTCTTTGCAGAATGTTGTTGGCTTCCTTACTATCTCTTTTTTGAAGTAATTCTTGTTCCTGTTTCTTCTTTAAGGGCCAGTGTCCAGTGTCTTCTGTCCATCAGTTCTTTTCTTACTGCTCTCGCTGACTTGCGAGTCTCTATGATATTCCTTGCTAATTTTGTACGGTATTCCCGAAGGTTCTTGTTTTAATGGGTTTACCTCCTGTGATTTATGATTAGGCATGGAGCAGCGATCTGTAGGTGCCGTACTTTATAACTGACAGGCTAGAGTCTTCAGATTTCTGTGAGTCAGGCTGAATGCAGTGTCCACAAGGAAGTGACTAAATTCCACTGGTTGCCCGAAACCGAGGAAACAATCCATTTTTGACAAAATTGTTAGGTATAAGAGAGAATGACTCCTGTCACTGGTGTTACTATTGAAATTTCGGTTCGAGATTCCGTGGTTGATAGACAGTTTTCCTTAAAAAGGCCCGAGGTTTAGATTATGCGGTGAAATAAATCCGGCCCTTTAAGTACTCAGATATTGATGCTTAACCTGCCAAAGTTTATCTCAGAGGTTTGTCAAGCGTGACAATTTAGTCACCAAATACGCAAAGTGTTGGAGACTGAACCCGCAGGAACACGACAAAAACACAGAACCCCAGGTGGATCACCGAACTTGTTCTTTGAGAACGGCATCCTTTGTTGCCTCAAAACTTGCAGGTAGCTTCCAAGCACAGTTGCTGTGCATGCGTTTTTAGACTAATTTGTTCCTTCGTATGGAAGTTGTATGCCCGGGTTCGAAACAAAATTGCTAGGGACGTGCAGCTCCAAATCCTTTACGTCATCAAAATTTTCAAGGACAGTGGTAACTGTATGAATTTTACAGAGTGTTGAAAAGTGGTTGCAGACTTTAAAGGTGTATAGTACTCACTTAATGTGGAAAGGGATAGCCTGGTTACGGGCTGGACGTCCTGGTGATCGAATCCCGATGGGGATGATATTTTTAGCACCCGTTCCGTTTTTAATGTACCTTTATAGTACTCACTTAAAGCAGCAAAGAAGTTCCAGTCAAGAAGTGTCCAAAATCCACTACCTGCTGAGATATGGGTGATTTTTGTGTCTTCTGTACAGCAAATGCTCTATGTGGTCCCCGTTCATGTAACACAACTTCCACGTCTTCGTCGCGCAGAAGTGCGTACTATTTCAGGAATTTCTGATTTTACTCGAATCTCCCGACAGGCATTATTTACTTGTTGCTGTAACACATCCATGTCATTGACCGACTCTGAATACACCAAAGCCTTTAAGTGTCCTCACAGCAAAGAATGCAGAGGATCGTGCAGGTCAGTTGACAGGACCTCCACGTCCCATCCACTTTCGACTGAACGTCTGGTTCAGGTGCTATCTGAAAATGTGGAGAAAATGAGGTGTTGCCCCATCATGCAGTACCCGCACGGATTGTCATTGATGAAGAGGCACATCTTAAGTACTTCTAACAATACAGGATCGTTTCCGGCTGTGGGACCCACCCACAACCACTCAACGGGTATCGGAGAGGATTCCTTCTTGGACAAAACGGCCAAAGCATGAAGCTGACCCGTTACCCGTATAAAATAACGAGGCAGAGAATGAGAAGGTATACGCCTTCCCTCCTACCCATGCTTTCATAGCATGCAAAGGGAAAATTTACCTTTCCCTTTCTAAATATTTTATGCGGGATTTTGAGAAGAACTCGTATATTAAATCGGAAACTTGTAACACCGGCAAGGATAGAAAAAAATGATGAGTTAAAGTAGACAGTTAAGATTATAAGTTGTGAGGATGGAAGTCGATTCATCTTGGTCAGAATCATGCGTGATGAGTCATTTCGGTCTCTTCGCTGTTGAAACTTCGAGTGCTGTTACTAGAAAATTATACAAGTTAGGTAGTACATACTTTTACACAGGCACTGGAGGCAGACATGTGCACTGAACAGCTCACTGTGTAAGAGAGCTTTGTGTAACTGACTACGAAATGTAAATACCATGTTGGAGAATTCTCACGATTAACTTAGAAATTGCAGTTACATTCAATTATTAATCTCATTTCGGGAACAAAGGAGCCTACTTGACTGGGAAAAAGTTTAGAGTTGTGTAACTTGAAGTTGCTAGTAACTTGTAGGAACATAATACTGCAGCGACATTAATTATCATCAAGTTGACTGAATTCTCCCTGAAACTTGTGCTAATGGTTTATCTGCATGCGATTATGTGCACGAACAGAAGCAAAGAAATGTTCATTTGTCAAGCTCGGATAGAAATTTTATCACGGCACGTACCCAATAAACTTTGCTCCTTTATTTGGTTTTGTAATTTAGGTTTTACGTTCTGTATATCTTTTTTATATGCGAAACAAGAATAATGCACTTCTTTCTGGATTGCTTTAAGCTGCAGTTTTATCATAGACGAACAGAATACTCTTTAAATGTTCTTACAAGATTTTAAAATACTTAAGGCCTCGAGTAGTAAAAAATAAATTCCTTTTGGAATTACAAGGGTGGAGGGAATAGGATTCCGGAATCTCTCCCATACGGTGTCTAACGAAGATTAAATTTATCGACCATACTTCATGTAATGCCTAATAACAGAATGATTACGAATAATAAATTAAGTTACATTTTTCTGATTGTATTATTTCAACATAATTCTGGGAGGAACCAGAATGCCAAAAACAATTGGTGGTTTCTGTATTGATATCGGAACCCGTCAAGTGTTACTCTGACGCCCCTTAATCATAACAACTTTATATCGTCGCTGTAACACAACTATGTATTCTCAGCAAATGCCATACGACAAACATGAAGGTGTTTACACCGTCATATTGATTATATTCGGTGCCTTAGAGAACTTTGGCCTATAATTCCATGGCGCCACAGCGAAAGAGCAAAACTATCCTATTCGTCTCTCGTAATACATAAAGACCTTAACAAAAGTGTTTTAACTTATTTCAACAAAATCTTACTCCGTTGGCTTACTCGACTTTCAAGGCTACCCAATAAACAATCACTAGAATTTATACTAAAATTCTAAATCTAATAAAAGATTTTTAATTTTAATCTTATTTTTATCTACTATTGGCTAACTTGCTTATTACAATTCTATTTTAAAATTAATATTGAGATAAGGGGTTCCACAAAAAAGAACGAAAACGTAGATCTTAATTTAGTAACATAAGTCCCATTTTACCTGCAGTTTGAGTCTGCATTTAGCCTGATGATAGATTATTTAATCCGAAACATGTAGAGTTTTTGTAAGAACGTACAGTTGTGTTAGACTGATGGTGTGATCTTCTTTTGCTTACGTCAAAGACACAACGGAATGGACTGTTAAGTTACGCTCCTTAATCTTTTAGAACACAGTCGTAAGCACACTCAAGGGCTGTCTAAGGTTTATAAAGGCTCTGCCGTGTGCCCAGGAGCGTATTTATGTACTTTGTACTTTTCGTAGAACTAGAAGAGATTATTTCCCCACGCCCCCCTACCACTCTGATCATTATAACGGAAAAGAAGTGTGTTGTCTCTGAAGGGAAGCTCACATTTTACATATAATACAGACCCACAAATAAAAATACAGCGCCCAAAAATATTTCAAATCTTAATTAGTTATATTTTGTGTAGTATGTAGTGACACTATCGGTGTCGTTATGTAACGTGTAGGGGGAGAAGAGAAGCTGATGTATATTTATAGCCTGAAAAACGTAAGGAAGGGGGCAGCTTGGGTTAACTACGCCCACATGTGGTGACAACGTTAAAATATATCGTAAAGGTATTGGATGAGATACAGTGAACTTGATTCATCTGACTCAGGATACAGACAACTGATGGGCTCTTGCAAATAGTTTCCGTAAGTGCAGTGAATTTCTTAACGGAAAACCGATTAGCTTATAAAAACCTGCTGCATGGAATTATTGAAGAGTATCGGCTGTAAAACCTACGTACCTTGAATACCTGAAATCGATTATGAATTCTGGTTTCACATCAGAAAACAAGAGTTGTTAGGCAACTGAACTGTGTTTCCTTTTACCTGAATAAACTGAAAGATTCCATGAAAAACTGCGGTGCAGACAGCGAGTGTATCCAAGCGTCTCATGACTTTGAAATATTTTCTTTAAGATATTGAAATATACGGGCCTTTATTGCTTTTGCTGTCGCACCCTCTGTATATCCGTAGATACATCATGGTCCGGATACAATCCCATTTTGTCACTAACTGTAATGGAATAGTGCGCGTGTCCTATAACCGCTCGTGCAGTAGAAATTCCTCAGCTCTGAGTTAAAACAACCCTGCACTTTATACGCAGAACATCAGTGACTTGTGTCGTACAGGGCTTCAAATTACGAGGCTCTAAATGCACTCTGCCATAACTTAACATGTAGTTCAGAAGGACCGATATGACCCATGGATTATTAATGGGGAAATCCGGGCTTTGATTATCGGGTCAAAGAGAATCTGTGCCGAGAATTTTCGTAATACTTTACAGTTTTTCCAAATGAATTATATTGGTATATTAAACAGGCCATGCTCGCTTTTTTACACCCTTTTGACCCTGTTATTCGCAACCATTGTTGTATTTGACTCTATGGCCTCTAAGGTTGTCCCCATGCCATATTAACCCCGTTGCCGTTAAAACATAAGTGTGGTTGAGTTAGAGATCCATGCTTTCTTAATCTCAGTTTTACATTAAGCTGAGAGGTCAGCTGCGCGCAACTACCTAAACCTTCCCTACACATATAACGACACAAATTCAATCTCACTGGCACAGTACGTCTAAAAAATATCCATCAATGAATATTGCGAACTCGTGACCTACGACATCAAATACTTATACATCGATATACCATCACAGAAAGGCCCCACATCACCGAATTTTTCCTGAGGTTCAACAACAGGCCCACCTTACAGACACAAATAACTAAATTTCTACATACCCTTTTGATGCAAAATTATTTCAGGTTTCAGCAGGACTTCTACCGACCACACAAAGGAATACCTGTGGGGTCACCCATTTCAGACTTGATAGCAGAAATCTTCCTGCAATATTTCGAACACAGCGTGATCGAACGTTGCCTAGAGACAAAATCCATACTGCTCTACGCTAGATGTGTCGACGACATACTCATCCTATTGACAAGTCCGCCCTCAATATTGATACCTTAACCAATACGCTCAACGACATCCACGACAGCCTCACATTCACGCCATCACGCGAGGCGGAAGGAAAAATTAACTGCCTGGACTTGAAGACTATACACAACTCCACCTTAGAAATCGACATATTTCGCCAACCCACAACTACAGACATGACCATACACTTCACTTCCAACCACCCCTTGGAACACAAAACAGCTGCATACCGCTTCTCCTGCAATGCATGAACTCACTTCCGCTCAGCAATACACGAAAACAAAGGGAATGGAAAACCATAAAGCAAATTGCTAGGGCCAATGGATTACCACGAAATATACTACTCTCCCTGAGGACATGCATCGAGAAACAGCAGAAGGAGCTCATTCGAACCAAGGATTCCCACAAAAAATGGATCATACTTACATACTTCGGAACAGGCACCCGATCCATTAGCAACCCATTCAGACAAGAAAACCTACAGATCGCGTACAGAACCACAGGCAGCATCCATAATCTACTCAGGGGACAAACACAACACAATTACAGTGAGTATGAGAATAGCGGCATTTACAGTCTAAAATGTGCAACTTGCCAACTAGAGTACGTAGGTCAAACCGAACGCAGGCTCCAACTGCGCTACAATGAACACGCAAGCTACATTCGAACAAACAATCCGCCATCGGTATTCCTCAACACATATTCTCAAGGGCACGAGTGTGGTCCTATACAAGAATTTGTGTCCCTAAGACACCCGGCCACAAAGGAAAAGGCATGGACGCTATAGAGCAGCTATACATAGAGCAATACCACCAGCAACATAAATTAATTCCAGAACAGAACTCGCACGAGTCCAACCCCCTATTCCAACTACAATACGAAACCAACCACGCAAACCTCCCACATAAAAACTGAAAAATGTCTTGGATCCTCACACCCCATTCCACGCCAATACTTTGACCTGCAGCCACGCGCACATGTAGTCAGACTTCAACCAGTCAAGAGCGCGCGCGCGCACGCACGCACGCACGCACACACACACACACACACACACACACACACACACACACACACACAAGTTAGAAGGTACGTATAGACTTGTGGAACGACTGTCATCTAACCTTAGCTCGCATCACATAAATTCACTTTCAACTTTTTTGTATATTTTTGTCTATGTTTCCATGTGACTTTCATTATGGACAACTAAGATAACCAGCTACAATAGGACAAATATTTACGGCGGTGATATAGTGTACTACTTGAGAATCTCCCGAAGGGGGGCCCAGAAAGGCCGAAACACGTAGGAATTGGCTTAAAATAGAGAAATAAAACTTAATGTGCATTTTGTTTGTAGTTTCCATTGTTTTTATGGTCTAATGCACGGAGATGAATTCCATTACATTTTTCACAGTACATAATCTGTAATGTGATTATTTTGTCACGGTCAATTTGTATCTGCAGTAAGGAACGTTGACATTAACGAGTTATGCATAACCAGTAAATGCATTTGCAAATTTTCGCTTACATGCCACTGAAGCTTTCTAGGAAATCCCCTAGAAACAATCCCATCATCTCTTATTTGGCGCTACCTACCGTTTGAAATTAACGCAACGTCGCTAAACAAACCAAGAAACTGTGTGTACACTACACAAACAAAGCTTTGCTAACAGTTTAATTCAATTACATATAATTGTGTTTATGCTGATAGCGATAGGTTCAAAGTCGGGCGGTGTCAAACATCGCTCTTGACAAAGCTGTGTTGACTAGCAACTTCATTGGCTTCTACCTTGTGACTTAAAGGCAGTGTAGTTTGAGAGTAGGTAGACGAAGCTACGATCCAGTTAAACCGGTTAAGGATTCGAAACGGTCCATGCTTGGTGGTTGTGGGTGTGGTATTTTTATAGCAGTGGTCATGACAACGAGGGGAATATTGTCTCGCGGATTAACCAAGTCTCTGTCTAATTTAAGCCTTGGCACTGAATCCTTTTCGAGCGATGGACTTTTATTCTACTAGTCAAGTTACCTTTGCTTTTGTAGAACTCGTACGATAACAACTGCGGTAATATTGTGGTCGTATTCAGTTAAATACTGTTGGCAGATTTACGCCGTATTTCTCTAAGGTCATCTTCATATCATTTTTCATTGCACTGCAGTGTGTCTGAAAGTTTCTCTAATTGTTGAGGTTTCCCGAACAATCATCTTTATGTTTACATCATTCACTTTGTGCTGAATAATTTTAAGCAGGCGGTGACTTTGTTTTGCTTTTGTAAAATTAACGCATTCTGCCCTAATATTGCCTGTCATTAGAGTCAATTACGGAAATACTGAAACTGAATTACAGGATTGTTGAAAATGCAGTGGAGGGTATGTTCATTGTAAATTCATTTTCCGCTCAAAAATCAAATAAAACAGTAGAACATTTTCCATATCATGTGAAACAATTTAATAGACATTTTCCCACATAACATTTCAGTTGATTTTTAGGGGAAATCACGCACTGTGAAGAGACATAATTTAATTATAAAACCACAATGCAAAAAAGCTGCTTCAAACAGTTTGGTTAGCCTTCTCATCCAACTTTATGGAACCTTGCTCTATTTGTTGTGACATTTTTTAAGTGTTACAGGAGTGTGAGGAGGTCAAGCGGTCATTCTACTGGGGACATCTCTAGGGTGGACTTTCAAAATCGATATCCTTTACGTCGCGCACGTCAGTTCTCTAATATTCACTTAGAAACTATTCCAAATATTTGGATTTAGTTTGTGTGATCGTTGGCTTGGAACTGGATTTCACTCCTAGAATGCGGAAACAGGGAATTAATTGCGCTCTCTACTAAGCCCTTCCTACACAGTACTTCTGTAGCTAAGGAAGTTGGAATGCAAGCTTTGGAATGGACGATTAAATTTGGTTCACCCGTCAACTGGAAAGTGCTAAAATTCCTTCGTCATTCTCATGACTTCATTCTCATCTATTCCAAATAGCACGTGATATTTGCAGATGCACTTGCTACATTCATTACGACCAGACACTTCCTCTTACTCCAGTTCTTGGGTACTCATAATATTACATAGCAAGTCTACCTTGCAAACACTTCAACCGGTAATCTTTAATTTCCGTATGTCAGATTCTGTAAGGATTCTTGTGAGATTTCAGGTTCTGAGGGCAGTGTGAATGAACAAGAGTGCTTTCCGGAATTTACCGAAGTTTCAGACTAACCTACTGCTCCAATACACAGGAAGAAGCGCGAGAGTCATTGCTATCTCCCGAAGATGGATACGTCACGTTCCAACCAAAGGTCACCAAATTTTTACCCGATATGCGGGAGGCACATCCCTACAGACTAAACTTTTTTAATTCTTCTATGCTTAATTCGTAAAACTCTCTGTGAACCTTATTTTAACTATTGCGAAGCATCTGGGTACTTGTATAAAATTCAGTAAGACGACTAACAATGTGACGCTTGGAGTTCCATGGACCGCCACCAGAAGGCAAGAGAACTATGAGAACGATGGAGTTCCATAGACAGCCACTAGATGTCAGGAGACCGTAAATACAGAGAATTGTGTTTTCTGCACAGTACGAGCTGAGCCTGTAATATAATTCAGCGTTATTTACGTTTTTTGTGTGGATCTCGAAACAACCCGCGTTTGTTTTTCCATGCGGCATTAACTGATTGATTTTTAAAACCTGTCGGGGTGTATTTACTGCGCGGTACGGACTGAGCCGCTAATATAACTCAGCTTTATTTACGTGTTTTATATGGATCTCGGAATAAACCATGATTGTTTCCCCATACAGCACTAACTGATTGATTTTTAAAACCTGTCGGGGTGTGTTTACTGCGCTGTACGAACTGAGCGTATAATATAATTCAGCTTTATTTACATGTTTTGCACGGATCTCGGAAAAATACTATTATTTTCCTATGCAGCATTAACTGATAGATTTTTAAAACCGAGGCGAAGTGTATTAACTGAGCGGTAGGAACTTAGCCTGTAATATATAATTCAGCGTAATCTCGGTCTTTAAACGATTAATCACAAAGATATAAAATAGCAAAGAAATATTCGTAAACAATGTTCTCTTTGGTGTAACTTAAGATTTAAGTCCGTGCCATGGCTCAGGCAGTTAGCTGGTTATTTCTGGATCTGCAATTGTACCACCAAGAACACCGGCTCGTACCAGAACAAAAACCGCACGAATATAACCCCCTGTTTCAACTGTTATACGACACCCAAATACAACTTGGCAACACACAGAACTAGCTCCCACCCAACGACCACCCGGCCTACACACATTCCAAGCATACCTCACAATCTGCAGTTCATACACAGACCGCGGACAGAACACGATAGCTCTCAAACGGAGGATGAAACCTAGAGCACATTCACACTTAACTGTGTAAACGCAACCACAGTGTATCAAAAACTATTCTCCCTGAAGATGGCCCAGCAGGGTCGAAACATGTAGGAGACGTTTCGTAAAAGTAATGAAGATTATACATACGCGTATTTTGGTGCATTAGTTGGTGTTTATTATTTCGCATTATACAGTGCACGGACATGGAACACATTAAGCCTGTAAACTCGGCATATTTGGAGATTAAAATCCCCTAGAAGTAGCAGTTTGTGAAGAAAGCACAGGGGCAGACTCTAGAGGAGTCTAGGTCAGTCGTCGATTCAACTGCTCCATTGTGGTCAGTGTAAGAGTTGTGGTTGCTTTGCACTTCAGACTTGAAACGTAACAGGTCACGGAAGTGAATTGTGAATGAGTTACTAACTTATTCTGGTGTTGCCGATTATAACGGACAGACATGATAGACACGTTCTTGTGGAAATACAGAGAAGTTAGATTCTGCAAGGGGCAGAGAGTGACGTAAGTTAGCAGCCTTTACAGTCAGTACTTACTGGAATAACTATTGCCCTCAACCATGTTACAGTTGCAATATATATACATTATTTATTTCAGTAACGTGGTATTTCCAGCACCCTATTCTCCTTCCATATCCGCCTTCTGATACAGCCGGTGACACGAACAAATATAAGGAGAGGGCCTAACGCGTGGGGCCGGCTTAGGTAAGCGAAACTATATCTGTGGTGATGGCCCCGTACACGACAATACGCAATGTGGATTTACATGAAGGGGTAACGGGTGTGTAGACTTACATGAAAGGTTGTTTGAAACTGTGGACTTGCGTGAAGAGGTTACATGTATCTGTGTGGGCTTACATAGGGAGGTTAATATGATTTTTTGGACTTACATAAAGATGTAACCTGAGTGTGTGGACTTACATAAAGA
>BLKM01003841.1:0-50547 GCA_013340265.1 Coptotermes formosanus | reverse complement strand
GTCAGAAGAAGTGCTCTAAGTTCACATTTGTAAACAGAAATTACTTGAGTGTAATTTCGATCCGTGTTGGCTTTTTCTGACCACGTGGTAACGACGTATTATACTGAGAACTAGGCGATGCCACAATTTGGTTTGATTACGTTTGAAACTGCTGATGTGTGTACATCATATACCATGGATTTTTTTTCCTGTGACACTTAGGCCTGTATTCGGATCATGGCTTCCTATTACGAGGGTTCACGATCACACTCAGACACATCACACTCGGTATGACTCCTCTGGACGATTAACCAGCCCGTCACAGAGACCTCTACCTGACTGCACGCAACATCCAGAAGAGAAAGACTTCTATGCTCCGACGAGATTCGAACACAAAATCCTAGCAAGTGACGGGCCGCAGACCCACGCATTTAGACCTCGCAGCCACTGGGATCGGCATATCATCGATTTACGTCATATAAACATCCATAAAATTCACAGATAACGAGACTTACTTATTACGTCTTAATTGGCGAAAAAGGTTTAGAATGAAATGCCAAAGAATGGATAAACTTCAACGGAACACTTCGTTTGCTGCCCGTGGGTCATTTGGTTATACGTATGTCTTTAAACCTTTTGCAGCTACAAGCCTGAACAAATCCACCTGTTGTCAAGTTTTCAATTTTCAACGATCATAATTACCCGATGAAGTGTATGCGCACACTTTAACATAATCACGTGCTGCAGTAATGACCTCGTCCTGACAGTTACAGTCCCGATATCTTGCATGTCATTTTGCTTCTGAGAAGTGATAAAATGTTTCAACAGACTCGGACCTTGTGAGTGTAGACTAAACAGTTTCCGGACACAGAGCGGACAGCAGGTAACAGTCGCCGTCGTATTTTAATTTCTCGTCACTACAGTTAGCCCTATAAGCAGTTTGACAGGAGCTCACGAAATTCTATAAGTGGGTAATTAGAGATTATTTTAATTCACGTGACGGATAATTTCGAAAAATAATAGTACGGGTGCAAGAAGTAATTCGTGAAAATTTCAGTTGAGAAGCCTAAAGAGAAAGGACAAGCAGGAGGACCTAGGCTTAGACAAGAGGACAATATTAAAATTGATTTTGAAGAAAATCTTTGTGACTTGTAATTTGCATTCAAGTACCTTGGTTTGAGCCCATCTGAAACGTCACGGTGAAGTTAAATAGCATCCCTTCGTCATATTCAGATGTTCCCACTTTCAAAAGTTGTTAAAAATATTTGCTATTCTGACTAATATTTTTAGAGTGTTTCTCACTCATTTCGCGGAGCTGTTCAATTTTGCAATTCAGGCTGAACCAGGACCATTTCCTTCCTCATATATTCCATTTCATTATTCTATATTTACCCCCTCATTCACCGCTATAGACCTGCCGTTTATTCCAGAGGTACGAACAGTCATTTGATAGACAAAATTACGTAATGTGATCCAATGGGGGAAGGCGGATTATAAACACAGTGAACAGCCTTCAGCTTCAAAAAAGAAGGGGGACTTGGACGGAAGTCTTTCGTCTCTCCCTCGAAAATTTGTTGAGGTGGCACAAATTTTCAAGCAGAAATCGTACGCCCAATGAAACGACTTTTTGTACAGGTCTGAAGTGAATTATTATATTTATGTATTGCTTTGCGAATTTTACTGCTATTTGGAATAATGCAAATTCGGTTTCCTATTTATTGAGCCCTGTGAAGGCATGCTACATACATATGCCTGTCCGGAAGAGTTGCCACGACAGCAGAAACACCGTATTTTCTGTATTTTGAACTTCTGAGAATAGGAGCAAATTACACTTTCATCCTACTATTTGATTAGACATTTCAAGAAAAGTGGGCGGATGCGTTGAGTTTTCTTTATTTTTGGTTCTCTCCCTAGGGATGTGGCAAATATTCTCGACCACTTGAGAAGTGTCGCCACAAAGAAAGCTTCCTGAAAATTGAAATTTTGGATACCTGTTTGCTTTCTTTACTCATATTCCTTCCTTACTCAAATAGGAGGCGCATCATATGCACACATGACGAACATCTCATTTCTTTTCATTTTTATAAAACGAATACAGAAACATTTCACCGAAAATGTGGCATGTCTAACGGAATGGCTGTAGGAATCATTAAGTATGCATCGTAATTGCCGAAGGTCATTAGAGTATTAACCTCTTTTTAAGCAATTATATTTCAAGTGGATTTTTCACTTCAGATTTCCTGACAAAATTAATATAAATTTCTCATTAGCCCCACTTGTACCACATGACCATTTTATTTAGGCTGCCTTAATTTGACCATGATAAATTTTTTAAAATAAATATAATTACGAAGTCCCGGTTACTGAATTTTCTCAGTTCTTTCAGAGACCTAATGGACTTTAGACCTACTGTTCCTGTCACAGGTTTGTTACATCCTTCTCTGATTTTAAAATATAATATTAAATTTCAATTATTATTAATGAAGACCTTCTTTGCAGTTGTTGATTTCAAGCTTCACGTTTAACTTTCCAGTTGCCTTATGGGCACAAGATACAAAGCTATGCTTCCACTAGGGGCAATCTTTCACAGCCAACACTATTCTTTCAAAATTCGTAGTTTATATGAATTCAAGCAAGAATCTCTAATTAGTCGAGATTTTAATACAGCAGTGCGCATGCACAGAATGAATGAACGGCAGGAGTTTCCTCCTCTTCGTCTTTCATAGAACACAGTTTATCAGCGCGTCCAGAAAAATTGTCGAAGAAGCTTTCGTTTGTGAGTGTGTAGAGACAATACGTATCAATTTAAGTATTTAATTTGGATGAAGCTTCCCTTAGCAACGACGTAAATTCCTATCATTCACAACACATCCCCTGAAAATTTTGAAAGCGAAATATTAGTGATGGTAATAAATAACAATTACAAACGAAATTAATAAAACTTAGATTTTCATGGTGCCCGTTTTCTAGTTTCAATATTCTGAAATTTGGTATCTAATCGCCTTCGGCACACTCTAGTTTAAAAACAACTGGAAGGTTCTTATCATAAACAGATTATTTTGAGAAGCATTTCTTAACACATCACACCTAAGAATGGTTTATTAATCATTACCTCAATAACCCGTCGCTTCATTTTGTGTTGAAGGCTGCCATCTGTTGCGTAATAATTTATGAAATTATTTTGCTTTCTTCTTTTTTACGCATGCCTTAGGGACATGCCGTGATGGGTGCGAAACCTAACGTTGTGTATATAATTCTATATAGTAACTAAGATATTAATACTCTTATCGCAGTGATATTCAGTTCAATTTAACATGCACGAATTTAAAGATTTGATTTTAATTTCATGTAATCAATAGATTGTCTGCAAAAAGAACCTGTTAACAATAATTTGTTTCATTGTGTTTCTACAGGCCGAGTGAAAATTGGACTGCAAATATGGGGTTTATATTTGAAACACTTGCTTTAGATGTGGGGGCTGTTTTAGCCTGTGTCCTTGCTGCAATATACGTCTATTTCATGATGTCTTTCAACTACTGGAAGAAAAGGAATGTACCCTATGTCAAACCAACCTTCCCGTTTGGAAACTTCGCAGACGCTGCATTTCTTAGAAAAACAATGGCACGTGTACAGGAAGACTTGTACAAGAAGCTAGACGGCGAAAAATATGGAGGAATTTATGCGTTCTCAATACCTTTGTTCATAGTTCGTGATCCAGATATTATTAAAAACATGCTAGTTAAGAATTTTCCTAGCTTTCATGATCGTGGATTTTTCTGGGATGAAGAAATGGAACCACTGAGTGCTCATCTGCTCTTGCTATCAGGAAAAAGATGGAGAAATCTTCGCGTCAAGCTGTCACCAACTTTCACTTCTGGTAAAATGAAGATGATGTTCCAGACTTTTGTTGAATGCGGACAGGAACTTGGAAATATTCTAGAGAAAAGTGCCAGTAATGAAGAGGTTATTGAAATCAAAGACATCTTGGCGAGGTACAGCACGGATGTAATATCATCCTGTGCTTTCGGTATCCAATGTAACTGCCTCAAGAATCCGGACGCTGAATTTCGACAGTGGGGAAGAAAAATATTCTCACCGTCCATCAGGAATTTAGTATCAGTTTTTCTCAATCAAACAGTTCCTAGTCTCCACAGTGTGATAAAACTGAATCCTATCGACCCCAAAGTTTCAAAATATTTTCGAAATATGGTCGAAGACACTGTGAACTACAGGGAACGTAACAACATCAAACGCAATGACTTCATGCAGCTGCTTATCCAGATCAAGAATAAAGTCAAACTTGATGAGGAAAATGAAAATGTCGAAGAGAATGGCCATGGAACTCTAGACAAGATGTCTACTGAAGATGGTATGTATTTCCAGTAAAGTCTTGTACTTAAATACGTTGTTAATTTTAATATAGACTTGTTATCCAGACAAAAACAACACTTGAATATTTACATGATTTATTTGCTTCTTTACACCATGTTCCGACCATTTTCTTCGACCAACATGAAGCAGAAATGCAAGTAAATAATAGGCAAACTATGTTATAGAAGAGGTTAAGTTTCAGCAAACTCTTCTTTACGTTCTTGAATTTTTTATTAGAAGAGACTGGCTGGCAGGCTTGCTGGCTGTAGGAAATTTAGTTCATATTATCTAGTTGTTTAATCTAAATTTACATGGCCTCATAAAATGGAACTTTTACATTATACAGATTTTAAAAAACGTCAAACATTTTACTCTGTTGAATTCAGTACATTCGTTATTATGTTACAGCACGTTATTTCAGTTTGCTTACGATTTTGGTTTTGAAGGCGCTCTGAATGTTGAATACAGTCAAAACGAAATGTCGAATTTCACTGGACATGGGTCCAGCACGAGATGGTGCAATAAAGTTGAAGAAGGTCCAAGAAACTGAAATTTGTTTCCTGCCGGCGGGACGCGATGAAAGGAAACATACGGATTGTTTTGGCTGAGTAGACTGACATACTTCTAGTGTTTAAATTACAGGATAAGGAAAATAGAAAGTGTTTAGGTAGCGTCATGCCGTTTTGCTAAATAATAAATATCGATTCATCATCCAGGCAAGCACAACATTTTAAGAGGGTAGATTTATTTATTTTTCTACATGTTTCTGCCGTTTTATTCGGCAATCGTCATGCAGAAATACACGTATGCAATCGGGAAATTATAATATGCGTTGCAGGCCACAAGTTTCAGTATTCTCCACGTCATTCTACTACCTCGTGCCGGGCCCATATCCTTCGAAATTCTCCATTTCGGCTTGTCAGTGTTCAGCGTACGTAGTGCCTTCCAAACCAAAATCATGAGCAACAAAAAATAACGTGCTATAACAAAATTACTTCTACATTGTTGGCCTCTAACAGCAAAATAACATGCGTTTTAAAATTCTGTGTAATGTAAAGTTATGTTTTTATGTAGCCATGTATCTTTAGCCTCAAAAACAAATGAGCACTGGATATTTAATTTTACTGCAGGATGTGTAAGCTGCTCACTATGACATTACTGCAAATATTCAGGATTTAGGGCTTTAATAAATAAGGACATAACATATGACACGAATATGTCTTGTAGGTCAATAGGTCATTTTATTCTTCTTAAGCATTGATGTAGAAATTGTACCAGGTATGTGCTTTGGTGCGTATATACAAACAAAATTGTTGTTGTGAGAAACTAAATATCTCTCGCTGATATATGTAAAATTCGACCTGAGAATATTGTGCATTCATGTTATAGGTCTGTCAATGAACTCCCTGGCAGCTCAAGCTTTCGTGTTTTATATCGGTGGTTTTGAGACGTCTTCAACTACAATGACGTTCTGCATGTACGAGCTGTCATTGCACGAAGATATACAGGACCGTCTGCGGGAAGAGATTGATGTTGTGCTGAAGAAACATGACGGCAAGCTGACTTACGAAGCCATCCAGGAGATGGAATATTTAGACAAAGCCGTTTCAGGTAATGCGTAACCTTGGATGTACGTATAAATATTTCGAAAGGAGGACATAATCTCCTGAATAACGCTAACGTTACCATAGGAGATTTCATTATGTCGCAAAACTTTGCGTTCAGATCTAATAAGAACAATCAAAACATTTCGGTTTTCTTAATTTTTTTCCTTTTTCTGTTGTGTTTTTCTGTAGTTAAAATTTTCTCCAGAAAATAAGTTCTTGTTCCGCATTTGTGTGGGGTAATCAATTACTTTTATGCTCATATAATTTACTTACGTGTGGAGTTATTTTCTTTACATGGGCTGCATACAGCGACAAATGTAGGATTCATATTTTCATCAGTAATTATTTTAATTATGAAATAAAAATAAGAACTATAGCGACAAGACATACGTGATGCAGTACAAGGAAATGCATGTAAGCCTCAGTTGTTTGCTTGAGGTACAAGTAGATGCTTGAATGAAAATGGCGTGCAATTCAAAATATTAGGTTATATGTTTATGGACTGAATTGATCAGGTTCTGAACAGCGTCCAGGGTCTGCTAGTGTTGAACATGAATCTAATCGATTGGGTTGAGGGCTGTGTTCCATTGAGTTTAATTATAAATCTTCTTACATACAGCAACTCATATATGGCAGTTTTAAATTATCCGCTTTCAGTTCGATTCTAAAAACTTTCATTTCTTGTTTTTCCCCTCCGCCCCCCCCCCCCCCCCCTGCATTTCGACATTCTGAGGCATTCAAGAATATTCAAGCAGACGTTTCATTCTATAATACGTAACTGTTTATGATTGCTACTTTTTAAAATAAGAGTAAAATAAGGAATGCTGATTTAAAACAAATCATCGTGGGAGTTAGACCGTATATATTTCTTTTATAAAAGGAATTCATCATCCTTTTTAACTGTTATTTTCAGAGACGCTTCGAAAGTATCCACCGATTGCCAGGTTAAGTCGTGAATGTACCACGGACTACAGAATACCTGGTACGGATGTTGTTCTGGAGAAGGGAATGTCGATTGTCATCCCTGTCTTGGCACTTCATCATGACCCGAAGTACTACCCTGAGCCTGAGAGATTTGACCCGGAACGATTCAACGAAGATGAAAAGGCGAAGAGACATCACTACGTATATTTGCCCTTCGGAGAGGGTCCGAGGATATGTATAGGCAAGTTCGCTGCACCGTAACTTACACTGCAATACACATAATATTACAAAACTGAATAGTCAGTCCGTCTGACAGCGGCACACTTCGAACACGTTACTCTAACCTGCTTATATAGTAAATATTGTTGGTTAAGATTTCGTACAGTGTTAAAATTAATATACAACCGTCACTTCCACGTTGTTTGAAATAAAAGGAGCTTCTAAAATTACATGATATCTTGTATGCGTTGCAAGGCTAATGGTTCCAGGATCGAAACACACACACACTAGCACACCCACACAGAATCTATGAATAACATTATCGGAGTTTTCTAAATTCAACAGCATACCGCAGCACATTGGATGATTTATATTCCGTATGTTGCAATACGTAAAATTTTAATTTTAATTTTCTAGATGTTTAGAATGAAAAATCTAAGAAGAGATGTTCGTAAAAATATAGGAGAGGAATGAGAAATGCGTCCAAGATGTTAGTAGACAAAAACAACACAGCATGGCGACCTATGCAAGGAAGTGACACTGTATTAAATTGGACCTTAGAGAAAAAGTGTATGAGCAGTTGGGCTGGATCCATAAAAGATGGAGTAGAAACAAGCGACAGATTCCTCCAAATATAGAAACGAAATATCGAATCGACATGTGGCACTTTTGGAGAAGACAAAAATGCATAGAGAAATATTAGATGAAAAATTAACGCAAAATCCCGCTTGGAAGAAATTGTCATGGATGGAAAAATAACATTTAAATGGACTTAAATAAGATGTGAGGGCCTAGTTGCGTTTATCAGGGCCAGAAAAGAACAAGAAAGGGCACTATTCGGTAGTAGTCAATGTGGTAGTGAACATTTGGTTCCATGAACTGCAAAGGTTTCGAATCATTTATAACAGCCCCAGCCTGCGACTCCGGCTGGGGAACTTAGGAATCAGAAGGGTAGGACAGGCATCATTCTTAGAAAGAATTTCTTTTCATTTCAGGGATGAGATTCGGACTGATGCAGGTCAAAGTGGGACTGATCTCTCTTCTGTCAAAATACCAGTTCAGTGTCAGCAAGAAAACTGCAGTTCCATTGACGTTCGACAAAAAAACCATTATTTTGTCAGCGGTTGGTGGCATGTGGCTACAGATTAGAAAGCGGGTGAAGTAAAGCATTACAGTACAATTTGCCTTTACGTAGAAGAGAAGAAAACAATGTTCTATGTTAACTGTTTGTTTTTGATAGCTCTCGAAAAGTCATCAGGAATGTCCAGGAACAACAAGAGGGAAAATATCAAATTACGGCTACATAAATGAAACAATGCCATATACATTACAGTGGGATAATTTCAAAATATTTCTATACAACTTACGTACTCATGGTCTGGTATAACTTAGCCACTGCACTCACTAGAATACGGACTTGACATCCGAGAAATAGCAGTTAGATTCAACGTAGGACCAGGAATTTTGTGTCTTTCACAGCGGTATTGTAGATTATTCCGTTCCCCTGGGATGTGACTGGGTAATTATTTACTGACATTCCAAAGGAATGCAGCGCCTGCGCATTCAACTGGCTGCACGGCCGAGTGGAACAAACCTAACCTTTCTTCGAAGATTGCATATTTACCTTCTTAATCAGCAGGTAACGGCGCGTTCTTCGCCTGGTATAAACCGGGCCGAGAATGGAGATATAAGCATTCACAGCCATCTTGTGTCGACATTCAGAAGTAGTGGATCTGTCTCTCCATTCTCCCATTTGGCTTCATGGCGTGCGTGTGGAAAATGGTATTTTGCCTGTAATTTCATTGACTTCTGTTAAAATGCGTTAAATTAAAATGGTAAGGGTCATGTTATAACAAAGCGCTAAAGAAAGGAAACCCCCTACATAATTTTAATATTGTCATTAGTTGCATGTGAGGGTTCCCGTTTTATATGTATTTCACTTACTTTATACTCGGTAAGAACAAGGTAGGATTCTGCATGGGCCCCAGAACAAGCCTGGACTCAATACTGGCAATTAATTTATTCAAGAAAATTAACCAGGAACATTAGTGGATTAAAAATCCTGCTTCCTTTTCATATGAGGAAAGAAATGTTTTCTTTCGTCAGACTTCCAGTTAGGAAATTCAAAGACAGATTCCGAGAGAGAGATTACTCAATGGAAAGTATTTTCATTCCTTCGGTTTGTTTTCCCTGTGCACCAGCACTGTGTGGAATTAGAATCCTTAGAGAAAAATTTTGGCACTTGGTAACAAGCACCCTTCATTTGTACAGTGTGTTTTATGTACACTACATTCGTAAGGCGAATTTAAACAATAGGCTTCAGCACCTGTCAAACACTGGGGCATTCCGAGAAGTCCAAGTTTTGCGCAGTTTAAGAAAAAACAATTTCTTTAGCATTTTGAATTCACAAAGTTGTCATTGTCCGGATATAGGTATGTATCGAAGTCCTGTTTTGATGCAATTCAAAAGGCAGTTGACTTCTAATAAGGTATTTGTACTCCCTTCATACCGGTGTAGAAGTAAGTTTGCCTTTGTTAGAAGCTTTCCCATCTCTAAAGACAGTTAAGCATGTCACACATACTTCATTCAAATTACGCAACACCGGTAAGCGTGTCATGATGGAATAAGCAATGTTTTCAGTGCGGAAAATATGTAGATAAAAAGTAATTAGTCTGAATTTAATGTAGGTTTGAGTACAAAATTTTAAGAACGGATTGCATTCGCGTCTGTCAGCTGTCTGTGGAGTTTAGTTAAACATATAACAGAATAATTCAAATAGTTTCTTAAGTTTTACTGTTAAGTATGAAACACGGATATTCACATTCACTTACTTAAGTTGGTTTTATTATTTCTGTCTTTTGTTGGGTTATAATATTTGGTAAACAATTTATAATCTTGTACTGTACAATATATTAGCAAACACGCATGTACAGTTACAACTGTCACCAAGCAGTATGTAGAATTAAGCTTCCTTCTGTCAGCCAGTGTCTGTTCATCACACTGGCTTGTACTCCGGTTTGTACTCTTTTGTTCCGTTTATGGGTATTCTGTATGTATCTTCAGCCATTTCTTCTATTAATTATTCCTTTGATTTAACACAGCGTTCCCTTTACCTTTTTCATCATAGCGGAAGCTCTTGCTAGGTGTCCAGAAGGACACTGGCAGGCTTTCTTTGCGTTAAACCTGTCGTGCTCGAGATAACTACAAAACAGGTAAGAACTTACTGTATTTTAAAGTATCAATTACTTTCCGTGTTTATGTGTATATCATAGAACGGGATAGCGTCGTCAGTATGGAGACTAACTACGGTCTGGACGGTCCGGTGATCGAATGCCGGTGGAGGCGAAATATTCCGCACCTGTCCAGACCGGCTGAGGGGCCCAGGTATCCTCAGAATACGTACCGTGTCATTTCCCGGGGTAAAGCCTGGAGATGACCGCCCACACCAATTTAGCAGTGAGATGAAAGAAAGAGTAGAGCAATGTTCTATTCCCCATCTCCCCATTCTGGACGAATTATATAATAAGGTTTACTTTGTGTGTGTGTGTGTGTGTGTGTGTGTGTGTGTGTGTGTGTGTGTGTNGTGTGTGTGTGTGTGTGTGTGTGTGTGTGTGTGTGTGTGTGTGTGTGTGTGTGTGTGTATCATCTTGAGATTGCCATAACATTGCTTGGTTTATATTACCATGTGTAGTTTTAACTGATGAATAAAATGAATGGATATCTCATAAGCTCTGCGCCAACAAATATTTTTTTACTCCAGTTGGCATGTCGTTATTTCTATCACGAAGAGCCATAAAATTTTAGTTGGCGGTACTCTTACATATTAAACCTCTCAGTCGAAACCTGGTCTGGAAATCTGTTATTATGACAAAAGTTCTTCGTGATTTTTCTCGTTCTTTCGCGAAATTCGCACACGATACGTGAATATATATAGTATGATTGAAACATTGCAAACTTGTATCTACTTCTTGTGCACTAAAAGTATTCAGATGTGCGTGATTAATCCCGACAAATTAATAGAGAATCATCAGATAATTAAAAGAACGTACGTGTGCACCTGATATTCACTATTATTTTATTTTCACGTCACTATAGACTTCACATAAAATGCTGGGCTTTATCATTGTTAAAATGAATAATCTCTGACGTCAGAACACGTTACCTTTATGGAATTTTACGTCTTCTACTGTATTAAAATTAATATAATTAACAGAACAATACCTCGAGGGCAGGATCGGCTCCCATTTTCAACTTTGCTTTTCAGATACACTGTTAAATGTTTACATTCTTCCTTAACACAAATTAGAGTCAAACTGCTGAACACAACAGGGACTAAACAGTTCCAAACTGCATCAGTGCAAATGTAATGCATTTTATTCAACACGGATGACCGTAAATAGATACCTTCCCTCGCCAGGCATTACTGTTTTTGGTGGTTATGTTTACGCCGTGACGGTTATCGCACAATATCTAAGGTGAAGTTTGGATCGTCCAACTCCAGACATTTCGAGGTCTCTTTTCGTCCAAGCCGACAGGCTTTCGTCAGTATGGTTTCAATATTCGTCACACAATTCAATAGAAGTGCCTATCACTGTGCGAACACATGTCTTTCGAAAAGCACTAATTAATTTCAGACGTTTACATAGTATATCCTTATGTGTTGTTAAGCGATTTGATTATTTATTTTAACGTAACCTAACAGTGAATAATAATTGCTTGCAGAAACTCTTATAAACTTATGTTACTTACTACACCGAATTCTGACATGAGGGTCGGAAATCGGAGAAATTTTTAAACTGTTATGGCTGATGGAATGTTTCAAGCACGATATATGGGCCGAGTGTTTTCATTTTGTGCAACAGTTATGCTACTGTATTTGAAGAAATTAGCCTCATTCCAACGTGTCTGATGACCCTTTTCATAGTTATGCTAGGCATAACCGAATTTTTCGAACTAGTCGTATTCTAGATTTTGTCTCTTCTCCCGGAGACAAATAGACACTGGTCTGTTTCCTCGAATTTCACACGGAACGCAGTCTGTATGATTTTTCCGTATGCAGTGAAGAGCCTTTTGGTCTTCTTCTCATTAGAGAAATGAGAGTGAATGTTTCGCTTTAACGACCGACATTATATTCTTAACGAAGTGTTGAAACATTTCACTACCGTCGATTATGTGAAGCATAACTACTGTAAATTGTGGTTTCTTTGTCTTTTGATGACTGTCTTCACCTGGAATGCTGAGAATTAAAATCTGAAATGCGAAGGATAATCGCTTCGTGGCAGTTACCGTTTGAATTTACAGATTTCTTTTATTAGGTCTTAGTTTTCTTGAGACCTATGGCACCAAACAGTCCTAAGCTTTGAGTATACGTGTTGATCATCAGAACATTATGTGAGGCAATGGACAGTGCGAGTCGGCTTTCTGTGTAATCTGTGGTGAGTGTACGTTATTCTCCCGTTGAACAGAACTTCCAGAATCGTGACGCTTTTAGTGGTACTGTCAACATACATGTTAAAAAGGACGTATGGCGAAATATAACATGTTCTTGACCATGACCAAAAATATTTTGTCGGGAAAATGGAAGTTTTAATTTATCAGTCTTTCTGTTCGGCCGGTCAAAATTTTGATACTTTTGTGCTAACGAACATTCGGTATATCGAAGTCAAGTTTTATGCATTTATATACGAAAATGGCAATAGTGCGAGACCGACTAAGAGCGGAATAGTTAAACTCAAGATCTGGGAGAGCGTTTTCTTGTTTTTCATTTCGATTAGAATCAAGGTAGGTTCGTTCCTGGAATTCAGGTGCATGCGGCAGTGATAGTGAGAAGTAAGGCCCTAGATGTCAGTTCACTAAATCCGAGTAATTCATGTCTAAGAATATCAAGATAATCATCGTGCCTGACAATTTTGTTCCCATAAAAACAAAGCAAGATTCTACTATTTAGTAACAATCTATTTTCAAACAAAAGCGTATGTAAAGTGTGATTCTACTTACAAATATTACGATATTTTCGGCGCTTTCCCATTATCAGAGTAAACACAAATTATAACAAGGAGCCTAAAAGTCGGAAAACTTTAAGAATTTGCGATCAGCCTATTCTGGAATATTACGCGGTGTTGTGTAGTAATTGTTTACCAATGTTTTGGGATAACGAATAATTCCCATCTTTAAGGGTCAAGAGTCCGAGAATTTTTACGTCAAAATGTCTCTTAATTTGTAAATAATATTTTAATATGATTTATAAATGAATTTTAATATATTTTCGTCTAACACACAGAAATATATCTTGTATTATTGTTGTACAACTGAATCCAAATTAACTTACAATTTGATCTCGTGTTGTATATGAGGATGTGTTCTCTCATATACACTTACCCAAAGTTGTGCCCGTTGATGGTTTATGGATAAGACTAGACAATTAGCGGTATAGAAAGTAAAAATCTCTAGCTGAGAAACACTGAGATTCACGACCCTGTTATTTTCTTGCTTACTTGTAGGTCACAACGGGATATCTAACACTACGATCTGATTCTGTTTGAGCAAAGGAAGAATTGGTTTGTTGTTCCTGGTGATTCGTTATGGCATCAAAGTAGGCACAGTCAGCTGTGGCCGCTCGGTTTGAAGAAGACTGCAAATATATTACCCATGACGTAATATATTAAGGCGTTCTTTACTTACTGGATATTGCAAGGTTCGACGGTAGACACTTAGAGCTTACTTTATATAGGCTCCTCCAAAAAAGTACAGCCCTCGCGTTGTCGATTTATACGAAACCCCGAAATGCTAAACGGGTTTATTTTCACGTTTCTTATACCCGAATTCACACCAGTCATACAATAAATGTAGGTAGCAGAGGTAGTAATATGTGATTTTCTGTGAGACGATCATCGCGAAATAACCCAATAAAATCTTGTGAATATTTCCGATACCGTCACTTATGAAAATCGGACGAAGAATTAAGAAAATAATAGCAACATATATTTACGTCTTTGAGTAAGGGTGCTTAACGCCGGGTTTGCACGTTTTAAAACACTGTCAGTAATAGGTTACATATTGTTACAAAAATTTTTCTTATTAGAACCCCTTATACTTTACTATGTCCTCATACATACTCGAATGCATAATCAGAGCTTTATTACCATATTGTTATAATTTCTTTTAAGCTACCTTCTCTTTCAGAGTCGGCCATGATTAGACGAGTTCGCTTTTAGAAGAGACTTGTCATCTCTCCCGTCAGTCCTTCTGTCTCTCCTGATGTATCATCTCGGCTTCCAGTCGCTGAATTTTCGTGAAATTTGGTATTGATAGTTTGACGAAGATCTGTGCAGATAATTCGAATTTCGTTATAATTGAAGGAGAGTGACGGACACTTTACGTACACGCATAATTAATTGTCATTGCTGCCGGCGACACGAAATCATCATGAAAACGTAGCTAACAGCGGCACGTACCGTCATACTGTTCTCAAGGCAAGGCATTTTTGCCGTTCCCTTAGTAACAGTTTCGATACTGATTAAACCACAGACAGCTGTGGTGGTGACTGCAGTGGATTTCGTAGAAAACACCGTCGCCTGATTGACACGACAATCCACCACTCACTATCTTGTTATTTGAAAATTCTGCCACTATTTTCTGCTTTCTGAATAAACAAAAATGTATGTTTGACATGCTCGAAGAGGGGTATTGCTGACTGAAATTTCTTATGTTTCCTTTCGGTTTATCCGGCTAATTTACAGGATATTACCTTAAAATTTACTAACATATTTTAATTGGTTTTTTATATTAAATAAAATATTCCACAGTATCGTATAACCCGAGCAATTGTGGTCCCTTTCATTTACTTCGTGTTACAGAATGTCGCTTTTGTGAACTGAAATTTTTGCTCTCGTGGGCTGTCGAGAATTTTCTTGCGCCTGAAATTCCTGTAAGAAATCCCGTGTTTGGACCCTTGCGTAGCTCTTCTGTTTGTTATAGGTTTTGAGATGCCCAAATATACGTCGCCATTATCGTTTAATGCTCAACATTCGGATTTTACAACTTTGAGCACTCATTTTATCTTTCGTGATAAAGTCAACATAAAAGAAATATAAAAATCTTGTTCTAAATAAAAACTTTTTTTAATTGGTTGTCATCATGACATGACAGTTTGTGCTCTTATATCAGTGTTTGCTATGACAAGTAAAGAAGTTATTGCGTATAATATGATATGGGCAAGGTCAGGACGTGATGGTACTTCCTTTTTTTTAGGATCGTGCGGAACTAGCCGGTTCGGTACAAGGCCTTTCATAGGACTTAAAGGAAGTCAAATTGGCATTGATACTTGCTTCAGAATTTGTGGAAAAACAAGCCTTTTAACGTCTGACGTTTCAATATTAATTTTGGATCCTGTGCATTACTTACTAAAAGTTATCCTCCCTTATTCAAGAGAATTGTCAATTTACGTTTGTTTCTTCCAAATCTAAAGCATCTTTACACTTCAAGAAAGGGAGAAATAAATGTAGAACTTCCCAGATTCGAGAATGCCAGATGTTCTGCTAGTACATGCTGTAATTGATTATTTTTTCGTGACCGAATAGGGAGAGACAGGAGTGAAGTGGAAAAATACTGCCAGCTTAAGCCGGAATGTCTCCACACAAGAAGTACGTAAACTGCGAAATAGGCAGTCACGTCAGTCCATGAAGAAAAGTGCTGACTATAAATCCAGTAATAAAAATTAGAGATTTTTTAATGTTACACCAGAAGACGCTTCCTCAAGTATGGTCTGCGTTTGGCCGGAATTCTCCCGAAATCATTAATTTCCCGCACATATTGGAAACCATGTTCTTCACGTGGTCATTTTTTTGACACAAGTACAAGCAAAGTTGTAAGGCTTTTACGGAACCTTCGACTTGCCTGTCTGGCAAGAGTAACATGAAAACACATTTATCCCTGTTATAGCTTCTGGGACTCAAAAAGAAGGCAAAGTACGCCTGCACCCAATTCCCTTTTCTTCTCTTCGGTCACGAAAGAAAAGAAAAACGTACCAACATCAACAACACTACTTATCACATTCACCGTCATCGTTGTCGTCACCACCATCACCACCACCTCCACCACCACCACCGCCACCACCACCACCACCACCACCACCACCACCACCACCACAACAACAACCACCACCACCACCACCACCACCACCACCACCACCACCACCACCGCAGCCGACTCCTCCGCCGCCATCATCACCACCAACACCCCCACCCCCACCACCACGACCACTACCACCACCACCACCACCACCACCACCAGCACAAGCCTTCGATGACCCAACTTCATCTACATAAAATCTTTCGGAGGCCTTTTTGCGACACGTTGTCCCTCTGTTTGAGTAGTTGAACATTCTACTGTCGCCTCCGTTTATGAAAATTTATTCCTTTTTTCCAGCCACCCACGATTTCGGAATTTTTCTTTTGTTTTCCGCTTTCATTCGCTCCGCTCTGCTTCCATCCCGGGTAATTTCCTTCGGTGTGGACCAAGAACATCTTAGTTCTTTATTATTTTATTTAGTTGGTGTGTAAATTATTTCAAGGTCAACCATTCTCTCCTTTTTCGACAAAAGATCAATATCCAACATGTTACCCGACAAGCCATGAAAAAGAAGCGTATGATATTGAGCGACGAAAGGGCATTTGTCCTTACGTCTGTATATAGCAGTAGGATCCTTGTCAGTCTATTCTCTGGCACGGATTTTAACATTTAACACCTCAAGATCAGACGGGAGAAATTTTTTTTGTGAGACAACATCTGTGTTTACCGGACATATTCCCGTACTTCTAAACCTGATGCTTGTATTCTCAGTGCTTGCGCCCTTCATGAAATCAGTATTTGTGGTCATCCCTAACTTAGAAGGAGTAAATTTCTTTCGAAGGATTTGTCATCCACATTCCACATGCCTGCTAAAACCGTCATTGAAATTTTGCGTGTTTTCAAACAGTCATCTAGAATGGTGTATGGAATACCATATTGTTTCTGTTATAGTCTGGCCGTTTTGTAGACACTGTTCACTGCCTCGAATGCCGCAGCTGCTAACGTGGCATCCAACCCTACTTTCTGCATTGTTCGTGGTCATCATTGGAGAAGCCTTGTCAGAAGAAGTGCTCTAAGTTCACATTTGTAAACAGAAATTATTGGATGGTTATTTCGATCTGTGTTGTCTGTTTCTGTCAACATGTTAAAGACGTACTGAGAAGTAGGCAATGCCAAATGTTTGGACTGATTACGTTTGAAAGTGCTGATGTGTGTAATTCATATATCATGGATTTTTTTTTTCTGGTGGCGCTTAGGCCTGTATTCGGATCATGGCCGCCCCTTATGTGTTTTCACGATCACACTCAGATACATCACACTCGGTACGACTCGTCTGGGCGATTAACAAGCCTGTCGCATGGATCTCTAGGTGATTACACACAACACCCAGAAGAGATGGACTTCCACGCCCCGGCGAAATTCGAACACAAAATCCTAGCAAGCGACTGGCCGCAGAGCTACGCGTTAGACCGTGCGGCCACTGGGATAGGCATATCATCGATTTACGTCGTATAAACTTCCATATAATTCACAGATAACGGGAATTACTTATTACGCCTTAATTGGCGAGAAAGGTTTAGGATAAAATGCCAAACAAAGATAAACTTAAACAGAACACTTCGTTTGCTGCCCGTGGGTCATTTGGTTATACGTATGTCTTTAAAGCTTTTGTCGCTGCAAACCTTGAAATTTCACCTGCTGTGAAATGCCCCATTTTCGACGATCGTAATTACCCGATGATATGAATTCGCACAGTTTACCGTAATCACGTGCTGCAGTAATGACCTCGTCCTGGCAGTTACAGTCCCGATATCTTGCATGTCATTTTGCTTCTGAGAAGTGATAAAATGTTTCAACAGACTCGGACCTTGTGAGTGTAGACTAGACAGTCTTCGGACACAGAGCGGACAGCAGGTAACATTGGCCGTCCTATCTTAATTTGTCGTCACTACAGTTAGGCCTTTAAGCAGTTTGACAGGAGCACACGAAATTCTATAAGTGGGAAATTAGAGATTATTTTAATACACGTGACGGATAATTTCGAAAAATAATTGTACGGATGTAAGAAGTAACTAATTCATAAAAATTTTAATCAAGAAGCCTTAAGAGAAATGATATGCAGGAGGACCTAAGCCTAGGCAAGAGAATAATATTAAAATGGATCTTGAAGAAACTCTTTTGTGATTTGTGATTTGCATTCAACAACCTTAGGTTAAGCACAGCTCGAAAGTCACGGTGAAGTTAAATACCATCCCTTGGTCGTATTCAGAATTTCGCAATTTCAAATTTTGTTACAAAAGTTTGCCATTCTGTCTAATATTTTTAGAGTGTTTCCCACTCATTCCCTTCCTCGTATATTCCATTTCATTATTCTCTAGTTACCCCGTCATTCACCGCTATAGACCTGCCGTTTATTCCTGAGGTACGGACAGTCATTTGAATGGAAAAATTACGTAATATGATCCAATGAAGGAAGGCGGATTATAAACAAAGTGAACTGATTTTAGCTTCAAAAAAGAATGGAAACGTGGACGCAAGTCTCTCTTCTCTCTCTGGAAAATTTGTTGAGTGGGCGCAAATTTTCAAGCAGAATTCGTATGTCCAATGAAACGACTTTTTGTACAGATTAGAAGTGAATTATTATATTTATATATTGCCTTGGAAATTTTACTGTTATTTGGAATAATGCAAATGCAGTTTCCTATTTATTGAGCCCTGGGAATGCAAGCTACACACATACGTCTGTCCGGATATGTTGCCTCGACAGGAGAGGCATCATATTGTCTGCATTATGAACTTCTGGGAATAGGAGCAAATTACACTTGCGTCCTAATAATTGATTAGCTATTTCAAGAAAAGTGGGCCCCTGTTTTGAGCACTCCTTATTTTTGTTTCTGTCTCTAGGTATGTGACGAATATACTCGACCGATTGGGAAATGTCGCAACAAACAAAGCTTCCTGAAAATTTAAATTTGGGATACCTGTTTGATTTTTTTTACCCATATACCTTCCTTATTCAAATACGAGACACATCATAATTATACCTGGCGACCATCTCATTTTTCCTTTTAATAAAACGAACACACAGAGATTTTCCCGAAAGTGTGGCATCTCTCATGGAATGGCTTTAGAATCCTGAAGTACGCATCGTAATTGTTTGAAGGTCATTAGATTATTAACCTTTCGTTTAAGTAATTGTCTTTCAAGTGGATTTTTCACTCCAGATTTCTGACAAAAATTAATATAAATTTCTCATTAGTCCCACTTGTACCACATGTCCCTTTTATTTAGGCTCCCTTAACTTGACCATCATACATTTTTAAATAAATCTAATTACGAAGCCCTAAATACTGAATTTTCTCAGTTCTTTCAGAGACCTAATTTACTTTAGACCTAATATTTCTGTCACATGTTTGTTAAACCTTCTCTTACTTTTAAAATATAATACTAAATTTCAATTATTATTAAATACCTTCTTTGCAGTTGTCGCTCTCAAGCTTGGTGTTTACCATCCAAATTGGCGTATGGGTGCAAGGTACAAATCTATGCTTCCTCTATGGGCAATCAGTCACAGCCAACACTTTTCTTTCAAAATCCATAGTTTATACCAATTCAAGTAAGAATTTATAATTTGTCAGGACTTTTATACAGCAGTGCGCATGCACGGAATGAATGAACGGCAGGAGTTTCCTCCTCTTCTTCTTTCATAGAACACAGTTTATCAGCGCGTCCAGAAACATCGTCAGAGAAGCGTTCGTTTGCGAGTGTGTATTGCCAGTACGTATCAATGGCAGTAGTGATGATAGTAAATAACAATCAGAACGAGATTAATAAAGTTTTAGACTTTCATTTTTCCAATTCTCTATTTTTAATATTGTGAAATTTGTTATCTACCTGTTTCGGCACTCTGAAGTTGTAAAAAGAACTGAAAGGCTCTTGTCATAAACAGATTACTTTGCTAAGCATTTCCTAACATATCACACCTCAGAATAGTTTATTAGTCATTAGCCCAACAGCCTGTCGCTTCACTTTGTGATGAAGACCGCCATCTGTAGCGTAATCATTTGTCAAATAACTCTGTTTTTTTTCTTTACGCATGCTTTAATAAACACATATCATGATGCGTGCGAAAAGTAACGTTGTGTATAACCTTCAGTATAGTAACTAAGATATTACTACTGTTATCGCAGTGATATTCAGATTAATCCAACACGCACGACTTTAAAAATTTGATTTTAATTTCAATTAATCTCTTATTTTGATGACAAAGAGAACCTGTTAACATTAATTTGTTTCATTGTGTTTCTACAGGCCGAGTGAAATTTGGACTTCAAGTATGGTGTTTATATTTGAAACTCTTGTCTTGGATGTGTGGGCTGTTGCAGTCTGTGTCCTAGCAGTAGTATACGTCTATTTCAAAGTGTCCTTCAACTACTGGAAGAAAAGGAATGTACCCTATGTCAAACCAAACTTCCCGTTTGGAAACTTCGCAGACGCTGTGTTTTTGAGAAAAACAATCTCGCATGTACAGGAAGACTTTTACAAGAAGCTTGACGGTGAAAAATATGGAGGAATTTATGCTTTATCAATACCTATGTTCATAGTTCGTGATCCAGACATTATTAAAAATATGCTTGTTAAGGATTTCCCTAACTTTCATAACCGTGGATTTTTCTCTGATGAAGAAATGGAACCACTGACTGGTCATCTGTTCCTGCTATCGGGAAAAAGATGGAGAAATCTTCGCGTCAAGCTGTCACCAACTTTCACTTCTGGTAAAATGAAGATGATGTTCCAGACTTTCCTTGATTGTGGACAGGAACTTGGAAACATTCTAGAGAAAATCGCTTGTAATAAAGAGGTTATTGAAATCAAAGACATCTTGGCTAGGTACAGCACAGATGTAATATCATCCTGTGCTTTCGGTATCCAGTGTAACTGCCTCAAGAATCCGGACGCTGAATTTCGGCAATGGGGAAGAAAAATATTCGCTGCCTCCATCAGAAATTCAATATCACGGGTTCTCAATCAAACAATTCCTAGTCTGCACAGTGTGTTAAATCTGAATCCTATCGACCCCAAAATTTCAAAGTATTTTCGAAATATGGTCGAAGAAACTGTGAAGTACAGGGAACGTAACAGTATCAAACGCAATGACTTTATGCAGCTGCTTATCCAGACCAAGAATAATGTAAAACTTGACGAGGAAAATGAAAATGTTAAAGAGAGTGCCCATGAAACTCAGAACAACAAGTCTAGTGAAGATGGTATGTATTCCCAGTAAGGTCTGGTACTTAAATACATGCTTAATTATAATATAGATTTGTTATCCAGACAGAAAAAAACACTTGAATATTTACGTCATTGGTTTTCTTTTTTACACCACGTTCCAGCCATTTTCTTCGATCATCATGAAGCAGAAATGCAAGTAAATAATAGGGAAACTACGTTATAGAAGTGGTAAAATTTCAGAAAATTTTCTTTACGTTCTTGATTTGTTGATGAGAAGAGCCTGGCTGGCTGGCACGCTGGCTGGCTGAAGCAAATTTAGGCCATATTATTTCGTTGTTTAAGTTAAATTTATATGGCCTCATAAAATGGAAATTTAACATATACAGATTTCAAAAACGTCACATATTTTATACTCTTGAATTCAGTACATTTGTTACTTTGTTACAGCATGCTATTTCAGCTTGCTCATGATTTCGTTTTTGAAGGAGCTCTGAATATTGATCACTGTCAAATCGAATTGGAGAATTTCAATGGATATGGGTCCAGCACGAGATGGTGGAATAAAGTTGAGGAAGGTCCCAGAAACTGAAACTTCTTGCCTGCAGGCAGAACGCGTTGGAAGGAAACGTGCGAAGTGTTTTGGCTGAGAAGACTGACACAGTTTTGCTGTTTACGTTGCAGGATGGGGAAAATAGAACGCGTTTAGGTAGCGTCATGCCGTTTTGCTAAATAATCAGTATCAATTTATCATCCAGGCATAGAGAACACTTTAAGAATGTACGTTTATTTATTTTTCTACATGTTTCGGCCGTTTCATTCGGCAATCATCAGGCAGAAACACACGCATTTAGTCGAGAAAATGTAATATGTGTTGCATGCCACAAGTTTCCGTACCCTACACGTCATTCTACCACCTCGTGCTGGGCCCATATTCTTCGACATTCTCCATTTCGCCTTATCAGTGTTCAGTATACGTAGTGCCTTCCAAACCAAAATTATGAGGAACTTAACATAACGTGCTCTAACAAAATGACTTCTATATTGTTGACCTCTAACATCAAGATATTCGACTTTTTTTAAATTCTGTGTAAGGTAAAGATAGGTTTATATGTGAGCATGTACCTTTAGCCTGAAAAACAGAGAACACTGGATATTTAATTTTACTGCACGATGTATAAGCTGCACAGTATGACATTACTCGAAACATTTAGGTTTTAGGGCTTTAAGACATAAGAACATAATATTTAACACGACCATGTCTTCTAGGTCATTAGTTAATTTTATACTTCTTCGGTATTGATGCAAAAATTGTACCAGTTATGTGCTTTGGTACGTATACACAAACAAAATTATTTTTGTGAGAAACACATATCTTTCCTGGATATATGTCAAACTCGACCTGAGTATATTTTAAAATTATTTTAAAGGTCTGTCAGTGAACTCCTTGGCAGCTCAGACTTTCGTGTTTTATATCGGTGGTTTTGAGACGTCTTCAACTACAATGACGTTCTGCTTGTACGAGCTGTCATTGCACGAAGATATACAGGACCGTCTGCGGAAAGAGATTGATGTTGTGCTGAAGAAACATGACGGCAAGCTGACTTACGAAGCCATCCAGGAGATGGAATATTTAGACAAAGTCGTTTCAGGTAAGGCGTAACCATGGACGTATGTGTAAATATTTCTAAAGGAGGACATATTCTCCTGAATAACGCTAATGTTACTGTAAGTCTTTTCATTATGTCACAAAACTTTGTGTTCAAAATTAATGAAAACAATCAAAATCTTTTAAGTTTGCTCAATTTTTTCCGTTTTCTCTCCTTTTTTTCTGTAGTTACAATTTTTTCTAGAAAATAAATTCCTGCTTCCCAATTTGCGTGGGGTAATAAATTCCATGTATGCTTATATAATTTATTTAAGTGTGGAATTACTTTCTTTTCATGGGCTGCATACAGCGACAAATGTATGATTCATATTTTAATCAGTACACATTTTAATTATGAAATAAAAAGTAAGAACTATAGCGACAAGAAGTACGTGATGTAGTGCAAGGAAATGCATGTAAGCCTTCAGTTGTTTGCTTGACGTACAAGTGGATGCTTGAATAATAATTGTGTGTGTTCGAAAAATTAGGTTATGTCTTTATGGACTGGATTGATCAGGTTCTGAACAGCGTTCCGTGTCTGCTAGTTTTGAACACGAATCTAATCAAATGTCTTTCCTATAAAACAAACAATTGCTTCAAACCAGAACGATTCTTGCTCCTCAAAGTGGGCTGTGCTCCATGCAGTTTAATTATACATTTTCTTACATATATCGAATTGTATCTATCACAGCCAGTCCTCTTTTAAATTTTCCAGTTTTGGTTGGAGTCTAACAAATTTCTTTTCTTGTTTTTTTTCCTGGAATTCGACATTCTGAGACATGCAAGAATATTCACGCAGACCTTTCATTCCAAAATACGTAACTGTTTATGATCTCTACTTTTAAAATAAAGAGTAAAATAAGGAATACTGGCTTAAAATAAATCAGCATGGGAGTTATACCGTATACATTTCTTTTATAAAAGGCATGCATCGCCCTCTTTAACTGATATTTTCAGAAACGCTTCGAAAGTATCCACCACTTCCCGTGTTAAATCGTGAATGTACCACGGACTACAGGATACCTGGCACTGATGTTGTTCTGCAGAAGGGAATGATGACGATCATCCCTATCTTGGCACTTCATCATGACCCGAAGTATTACCCTGAGCCTGAGAGATTTGACCCGGAACGATTCAACGAAGATGAAATGGCGAAGAGGCATCACTTTGTATATTTGCCCTTCGGAGAGGGTCCGAGGATATGTATAGGCAAGTTCGCTGTACCGTAACTTGTATTGCAATACACATAGTATTACAAAACTGACTAGTCAGTCCGTCTGACAGCGGCACACTTCGAACACACTAGTCTAACCTGCTTATATAGTAAATATTGTTGGTTATGATTTAGTACAGTATTGAAATTCATATACAACTGTCACTTCCACGTTGTTTGAAATAAAAGGAGCTTCTAAAATTACATGATATCTTGTATGCGTTGCAAAGCTAATGGTTCTAGGATCGAAACACACACACACTAGCACACCCACACAGAATCTATGAATAACATTATCGGAGTTTTCTAAATTCAACAGCATACCGCAGCACATTGGATGATTTATATTCCGTATGTTGCAATACGTAAAATTTTAATTTTAATTTGCTAGATGTTTAGAATGAAAAATCTAAGAAGAGATGTTCGTAAAATATAGGAGAGGAATGAGAAATGCGTCCAAGATGTTAGTAGACAAAAACAACACAGCATGGCGACCTATGCAAGGAAGTGACACTGTATTAAATTGGACCTTAGAGAAAAAGTGTATGAGCAATTGGGCTGGATCCATAAAAGATGGAGTAGAAACAAGCGACAGATTCCTCCAAATATAGAAACGAAACAACGAATCTTTATTAAGAAGGGACTATCTAGAGTAAAGAATGACTCTTAGCTTCTAATTGACTTTGTTGGTTGGAATTCGATGAGGATTTCTACTTTCAAGGCATGATCATCCTCTTTTCATAAAAAAAATACACATCTATTTATACTACTAATAAAACTTTACACTTCATTCGGTGAATAGTACTCCGATTAATGTGTGACTCTGCGTAATCACGACTAATTTTGTAGTGTACACTTCAATGGTATTGATCATATATTCTCCACTTAATATACTCTTGATAACTAAACGCGCACGTAGTTTTCAAGTTGCGTATTTCAAGAAAGCCTACGGATCGTTTAGGAGGGCATTTTGAATAATATTCTCATTCAATTGGTATCGTCATGAAGTGTGAACATGGGAAATACCCGTTACCATTGTGTTCAGAGTCTTATATTCCCGATTTAGGTCTAAAAATACGAAGATTAAGATACTTTGTGTTTTACGTTAAGATTAGGGCACAGGCCGAGGGTATAGGAGAAAGGGGTGCTGAGGTACTAATGTGTAGCTAAGACAGACGAAAACACAAAAGGCTGAGGTAATTTCATAATGAATAGCTCCATGATATCTTCTCCTCCACAGATGTATTTCGAATGATCAAATCAAAGAGGATGAAATGGGCGGGACATGTGGCACGTTTGGAGAAAACGAAAATGCATAGAGAAATAGTAGATGAAAAATTAAAAGCAAAACCCCGCTTGGAAGAAATTGCCGTGGATGAAAGGATAATATTTAAATGGACTTAAATAAAATGGGAGGACCTAGACTGTTTATATCACTGCCAGAAAAAAACAAAAAAGGGGACTTCTTGGCAGTAGTCAACGTGGTAGTGAACATTCGGTTCCATAAAATCCAAAGTATTTCTTACATATCTAAAATACATTAGTTTCTCAAAAAGAGCTCTCCTCCATAGAGTTAGTTAGTTTAATCCAGAAAGTGTTTCGGTTTCCTCCGATGGGTAATCAGTCCACCATTATCCTATACTTTCATCGTATAAAGCAAGGTTTCGGGTCCTCTATAACAGCCCCAGCGTGCGATTCCGACTGGGGAACTTAGGAATCAGAAGGGTAGCACTGGCATCATTCTTAGAAAGAATTTCTTTTCATTTCAGGGATGCGATTTGTACTGATGCAGACCAAAGTGGGACTGATCTCTCTTCTTTCAAAATACCAGTTCAGTGTGAGCAAGAAAACTGCAGTTCCATTAGTGTTTGACACAAAATCCCTTATAATGTCACCCGTTGGAGGAATGTGGCTACAGATTAGAAAGCGGGTGAAGTAAAGAGTTGTAGTACAATTTGTCTTTACGTACAACAGAGGACAATAATATTCTATGTTGATTGTCTGTTTTTACTAGCTCTCAAAAAGGTCATCAGGAATGTCCAGGAGCAACAGCACGGGAAGTATCAGATTACAGCTACATAAACGAAACAATCCCATGCACATTATACGGGTATAATTTTAAAATATTCCTATAGTACTTACGTACTCATGGTCCGGTATAACTTAGCCACTATACTCACTAGAATACGGACATGACATCCGAGAAATAGCAGTTCGATTCCATGGAGGACCATGAGTTTTGAGTTTTTCACAGCGGTATTGTTGAGTGTTCGGTTCCTCTAGGATGTGACTGGGTAATTAGTTACTGACATAACGAAAGAACGTAGTGCCTGCACATTCAACTGGCTGCACTGCCGAGTGGAAGACACCTAGCCCTTCTCCGAAACTTGCATTTTGAACTTTTCATTCAGCAGGTAACGGCGCGTTCTTTGCCTGGTATAAACCGGGCGGAAAATGGAGCTATAAGCATTCACACCCGTCTTGTGTCGACATTCAGAAGGAGTGGCCCTATCTCTTCATTCTCCCATTTGGTTTCATGGCGTGCGTAAGGAAAAGGGTACCTTTGCCAGTAATTACATAGACTTCTGTTAAAAGGCGTTAAAGTAAATTGCTAAGAGTCATGTTATAACAAAGGTTTAAAGAAGGGAAAACCCCTACATAATTTTAATATTGGCATTATTTACATGTGAGGGGTTCCGTTTTGTACGTATTTCACTTACTTTATACTCGGTAAGAGTAAGGTAGGATTCTTCATGGGCCCCAGAACAAGCCTGGACTCAATACTGGCAATGAATTTATTCAAGAAAATTAACCAGGAACATCAGTGGATTAAAAATCCTGCTTCCTTTTCAAATGAGGAAAGAAATGTTTTCTTTCGTCAGACTTCCAGTTAGGTAATACAAAGTCAGATTCCGAGACAGAGATTACTCAATGGAAAGTATTTTCATCCCTTCGGTTTGTTTTCCCTGTGCGCGTGGACTGTGTGGAATTAGAATCCTTACAGAAAAATGTCAGCACTTGGTAACAAGCACCCTTCATTTGTACAGTGTGTTTTATGTACACTACATTCGTAAGGCGAAGTTAAGCAATAGGCTTCAACACCTGTCAAACACTGGAACTTGCGACAATTTGAAGTTTTGCGCAATTTAAGAAAAAACGAATTCTTAACATTGTGAATTCACAAAGTTGTCAGTGTCTGTATATAGGTATGTATCAAAGTCCTATTTTGCTGCAATTCAAAGGCAGTTGACTTCTAATAAGGTATTTGTACTCCTTTCATACGGGTTTAGAAGAAAGTTTGCCTTTTTTAGAACCTCTGCCTTCTATAAACACGGTTAAATATGTTACACATACTTCATTCTCATTACGCAAACCCGATAAGCGCCTCATGATGGAATAAGCAATGTTTGCAGTGTGGAAAATATGTAGATAAAAAGTAATTAGTCTGAATTTAATGTAGGTTTGAGTGCAAAATTTTAAGAACGAATTCCATTTGCGTTTGTCAGCTGTTTATGGAGTTTAGTTAACAATATAACAGAATAATTCAAATAGTTTCTTACGTTTTACTGTTAAGTATGAAACATGAATTGTCACCTTCAGTTACTTAAGTTGCTTTATTACTTCTGTCTTTTGTTGGGTTATAATATTGGGTAAACAATTTATAATATTGTACTGTATAACATATTATCCACCACGCATGCATAATTACAAAGTTTCACCAAGAAGTACGTAGTATTAACTTCCTTAGCGTTTGCTAAGTCTTACAGATCTACTTGGTTCCTTCGACTTTCTACTGTGAGCCAGTGTCTCTTCATCCCATGGGCCGAGTGTTTTCATTTTGCGCAACAGTTATGCTGCTGTATTTGAAGAAATTAGCTTCATTCCAACGTGTCTGATGACCCTTTTCATAGTTACGTTAGGCATGACCAAATTTTTCGAACTATTCTTATTTTGGATTTTGTCTTTTCTCCCGGAGACACATATGTAGTGGTCTGCTTCCTCGAATTTCACACGGAACACGGTCTGTATGATTTTCCGCGTGCAGTGAAGGACATCTCGGCCTGCTTTCATAAGCGAAATGTGAGCGAATGTTTCGCTTTAACGACCGACATAATATTGTTACCCAGGTGTTGAAACATTTCACTACCGTCGATTATGTGAAGCATAACTACCGCAAATTGTGCAATGGACAGTGCGAGTCGGCTTTCTGTGTAACCTGTAGTGAACGTACATTAATTTCCGATGAACAGAACTTCCAGAATCGTGACGCTTTTAGTGGTACAGTCAACATACATGTTAAAAAGGACGTATGGCGAAAATATAACATGTTCTTGACCATGACCAAAAATATTTTGTCGGGAAAATTGAAGTTTTAATTTATCAATCTTTCTGTTTCGCTCGTCAAAATTTTTATACTTTTCTGCGAAAGACCATTCGGTATATCGAAGTCAAGTTTTATGCATTTATGTACGAAAATGGCAGCAGTTTGCTAGACCGACTAAGAGCGGAATAGTTAAACTCAAGATCTGGCATTGATTACATTTGAAACTGCTGATGAGTGTACATCATATATCATGGACTATTTTTCCTGTGGCACTTAAGCCCGTATTTGGCGCATGGTCTATTCTTTTAAGGGTTCAGGATCACACTCAGACACACCACACTCGGTACAACTCATCTGGACGATTAAGCAGCCCGTCACAGAGACCTCTACCTGACTACACACAACACCCAAAAGGGAAGGACTTCCATGCCCCCGACGAGTTTCGAACACAAAATCCCAGCTAGCGAGGGGCCGCAGAACCGTGCGTTAGTCCGCGCTGCCACTGGGATCGGCATATCATCGACTTACGTCATATAAACATCCACATAATTCACATATAACGAGAATTCCTTATTAGACCTTAATTGGAGAAAAAGATTTAGGATAAAATGTCAGAGAAAGTACAAACTCCCACGGAAAATTTCGTTTGGTGCCAGTGTGTTATTTGGCTATGCGTATGGTTTTAAGACTTTAGCCGCTACACGCCTGAACAAATCCACCTGCTGTGAACTTTCTCATTTTCGACGATCGTAATTACCCGATGATGGGTATTCGCACACTTTACCGTAATCACGTACTCCAGTTATGACCTCGTCCTGACAGTTACAGTCATGAAACCTTGCTTGTCATTTTGCTTCTGACAAGTGATAAAAGGTTTCAACAGACTCTGGCCTTGTGAGTGTAGATTAGACAGTCTTCGGACATAGAGCGGACAGCAGGTAACAGTCGCCGTCGTATTTTAATTTCTCGTCACTACAGTTAGCCCTATAAGCAGTTTGACAGGGGCTCACGGAATTCTATAAGTGGGTAATTAGAGATTATTTTAATTCACGTGGCGAATAATTTCGAAAAATAATAGTACGGGCACAAGAAGGAAGTAATTCAAAAAAATTTTAGTCCAGAAGCCTAAAGAGAAAAGAAAAGCAGGAGGACCTTGGCCTAGGTAAGAGAATAATATTAAAATCGATCTTGAAAAAACTTCTTGATTTCTGACTTGCATTCAACTACCTTGGGTTAAGCCTATCTCAAACGCCACGATGAAGTTAGAAAGCATGCCTTGGTCGTATTCAGAATTTCGCACTTTCAAATTTTGTTAGAAAAGTTTGCTATTCTGCCCAATAATTTTAGTGTGTTTCTCTCTCATTTCGCGGAGCTGTTGAATTCTGTAATTCAGACTGAACCAGGACCATTTCCTTCCTCATATATTCCACTTCATTATTCTCTAATTACCCCGTCATTCGCCGCTATAGACCTGCCGTTTATTCCTGAATTACGGACAGTCAATTGATAGCCAAAATTACGTAATGAGTTCCAATGAAGGAAGGCGGATTATAAACACAGTGAACAGTTTTCAGCTTCAATAAAGAAGGAGAACCTGGACGCAAGTCTCTCTTTTCTCTCTCGAAAATTTGTTGAGATGACACAAATTTTCAAGCAGAAATCATATGCCCAATAACATGACTTTTTGTGCAGATCTGAAGTGAATTATTACATTTATATGTTGCCTTGCGAATTTTGCTGTTATTTGGAATAACGCAAATTCAGTTTCCAATTTATTCAGCTCTTTGAAGGCATGCTGCACACATACGTCTGTCTGGAAGAGTTGCCGCATCCTACTATTTGATTAGCCATTGAAGGAAACGTGAGCGTATGTGTTGAGTTCTCGTTACATTTTGTTCTGTCCCTAGGGATGTGGCAAATATACACTATGCTTGGGAAGTGGCGCCACAAACAAAGCTTCTTTAAATTTAAATTTTGGATACCTGTTTGCTTTATTTACACATTTAGACCTGACGAAAATCTAATTTTTTTCTTTTTAATGAAACGAATACACAGACATTTTCCCGAAAGTGTGGCATCTCTCATGGAATGGTTTTAGAATCCTTAAGTACGCATCGTAATTGTTTGAAGGTCATTAGAGTGTTAACCTCTCGTTTAAGCAGTTTTCTTTCCAGTGGATTTTTCACTTCAGATTTTCTGCAAAGAATTAATATAAATTTCTCATTTGTCCCACTTGTACCACATGTCCCTTTTATTTAGGCTCCGTTAACTCGATCATGATACAATTTTTTAAATAAATGTAATTACGAAGCCCTAATTACTGAATTTTCTCTATTCCTTCAGAAATCTGATATACTTTAGACCTAACGTTTCTGTCACATATTTGTTACATCCTTCTCTTATTTTTAAAATTTAATACTAAATTTCAATTATTATTAAAGGCGTTCTTTGCAGTTGTCGCTTTTAATCTTGATGCTTATCATCCCGGTTGGCGTATGGGTGCAAGGTATAAACCTATGCTTCCTCTATCACAAGCAGTCACAGCCAGTACTTTTCTGTCAAGATTCATAGTTTGTATGAATTCAAGTAAGAATTTATAACTTTTCAGGATTTTTATACAGCAGAATAATTGTCAGAAAAGCATTCGTTTGTGAGTGTGTGGAGCCAATGCGTATCAAATTTAACAAGTATTTAAATTTAGATGTAGCTTCCCTTTACAGCGACTTTAGTTCCCATCATTCACACCACATCCCCTGAAGATTTTGAAAGCGAAATATTATTGATAGTAATAAATAAAAATTACAATAAAATTAATAAAATTTTAGACTTTCATGGGGCCCATCTTCTACTTCAGTATTCTGAAATTTGGTATCTTGTCGGTTTCGGTAGTCTGTAGTTGTAAAAACAACTGGAAGGCTCTTATCATAAACAGATTACTTCGAGAAGCATTGCTTAACATATCAAACCTCAGAATGGTTTATTAGTCATTAACCCAACAGCCTGTCGCTTCACTTTTGTGATGAAAATTGCCATCTGTAGAGTAATCATTTATCAAATTGTTTTGTTTTTTTTTCACGCATGCCTTAAATACATGCCATGATGGGTGCGAAACGTAACGTTGTATATATACTTCAATACGGTAACTAAGATGTTACTACTGTTATCGCAGTGATATTCAGTTCAATTTAACATGCACGAATTTAAAAATTTGATTTTAATTTCAAGTAATCCATTAGATTGTCGGCAAAGAGAACCCGTTAATATTAATTTGTTTCATTGTGTTTCTACAGGCCGAGTGAAAATTGGACTGCAAAAATGGGGTTTATACTTGAAACTCTTCTCTTGGATGTGTGGGCTGTTGCAGTCTGTGTCCTAGCTGCAATATACGTCTATTTCAAGATGTCTTTCAACTATTGGAAGAAAAGAAATGTACCCTATATCAAACCAACCTTCCCTTTTGGAAACTTCGCAGACGCTGTATTTCTTAGAAAAACAATCCGGCATGTACAGGAAGACTTTTACAAGAAACTTGACGGTAAAAAATATGGAGGAATTTATGCGTTCTCACCACCTATATTCATAGCTCGTGATCCAGATATTATTAAAAATATCCTAGTTAGAGATTCCCCTAGCTTTCATGACTGTGGATTTTTCTCTGATGAAGAAATGAAACCACTGACTGGGCATCTGTTCTTGACATCAGGGAAAAGATAGAGAAATCTTCGCTTCAAGCTGTCACCAAGTTTCACTTCTGATAAAATGAAGATGATGTTCCAGACTTGCGTTGATTGCGGAAAGGAACTTGGAAACATTCTAGAGAAAAGTGCTAGTAATGAAGAAGTTATTGAAATCAAAGATATCTTGGCCAGATACAACACAGATGTAATATCATCCTGTGCTTTCGGTATCCAGTGTAACTGCCTCAAGAATCCGGACGCTGAATTTCGACAATGGGGAAGAAAAATATTCGAACCGTCCATTAGGAATCCTGTAGCGTTGTTTCTCAGTCTGATAGTTCCTAGTCTACTGAGTGTGTTACAACTGAATCCTATCAACCCCAAAGTTTCAAAATATTTTCGAAGTATGGTCGAAGACACTGTGAACTACAGGGAACGTAACAACATCAAACACAATGACTTCATGCAGCTGCTTATCCACATCAAGAATAAAGTCAAACTTGATGAGCAAAATGAAAATATTGACGAGAATGTCCATGTAACTCTGGAAACCAAGTCTAGTGGAGATGGTATGTATTCCCAGTAAAGTCTTGTACTTAAATACATGTTTAATTTTATTATAGACTTGTTATCGAAAAAAACAACACTTGAATATTTACGTTATTGATTTGCTGTTTTGAAACACGTTCCGGCCATTTTCTTCAACCATCATGAAGCAGAAATGCAAGTAAATAATAGGGAAACTATGCTATGGAAGAGGTAAAATTTCAGCAAAATATTCTTTACTTTCTTTAATTTTTGATTAGAAGAGCCTGGCTGGCTGGCACTCCGGCTGGCTGAAGCAAATTTAGGCTATATTATCACGTTGTTTAAGCAAAATTTTCATGGCGCCATAAAACGGAAATTTAATTTTATGCTGATTTTAAAAAACTTCAATTATTTTACTCTGTTGAATTCAGTACATGCATTATTTTGTTACAGCACGCTATTTCAGTTTGCTCGTGATTTCATTTTTGAAGGAGCTCTGAATACTGAACACTGTCAAATCGAATTGGAGAGTGTCAATGGATATGGTTCCAGCACGAGATGGTGCAACAAAGTTGAGGAAGGTCTCAGAAACTGAAATTTGTTGCCTGCAGGCAGAACGCATTGGAGGGAAACATGCGAAGTGTTTTGACTGAGAGAAGACTGACATAGTTTTTGTGTTTAAATTACAGGATGAGGAAAATGGAATGTGTTTAGGTAGCGTCACCTTGTTATGCTAAATAATCAATATCGATTTATCATCCAGGCAAAGAGAAGACTTTAAGAATGTACGTTTATTTATTTTTCTATATATTTCTGCCGTTTTATTTGGCAATCATCAGGCAGAAACACACCTATGTAATTGGGAAAGTATAATATGTGTTGCAGTAACAAGTTTCCGTATTTTCCGCGTCATTCTACCACCTCGTGCTGGGCCCATATCCTTCGACATTCTCCATTTAGGCTTGTCAGATCTCAGTATACGTAATGCCTTCCAAACCAAAATCATGAACAACAAGTAACGTGCTCTAGCCAATTTCTTCTGTGTTATAGACCTCTAACAGCAAAATATCTGGTGTTTTTCAAATTCTGTTTAATGTAAAAGTTTTGTTTTTATTTGATATTATTCATTTCCGTGTTCATTATCAATACAGAAAACAGAGCCAACTTATGCACAGTATTACTGTTTTTGATTTAACCTTTGTCTTTTAGTTCATCTGCCCTACATGCTTCGGCAATAACTATGCCATTATCAAGGGGCCTACTTCAAATTACATAAGATGTGCATTAACACGCGAATTATAAAATGTTAAAACTTTTAAAAATGTTAAAAGTAGTCTGTAAAAATTCTTGTGCTTCTTTTGGTGCTATGGTGCTGTTTTCGGCCTGGCGCCCCTAATTCATATGATCCCAAGGTTTTTGTGTCTTAGGACATACCAGATATCGGACCAAGTGTATCGAGTAGGAGTGTGGTGGAATACGCCAGTTGAGTAACTCTGTTGTGTTACTCGACTGACGCATTCCATCACTTCTACTCGATACTCAGCTGAGTTACTCAACTGGCGTATTCATCCACACGCTTACTCGATACACGTGGCCCGATACCTGGAATGTCCCAAGACACAAACACCTTGGAATTACATAAATTAAGGACGCCAGTCCGAAAACAGCACCGTAGCACCAAAAGAAGCACAATAATTTTTACAGAAAGTTTTTAACATTTTTAAGAGTTTTAACATTTTATAATTCACATCTTAATGCACAATGTGTGTAATTTGAAGAAGCCCCCTTGATATTGGCGTAGTTATTCGAAACATATCGAGGAGATGAACTAAAAGACATGTTAAATAAAAGAGAGTAATATTGTGCATAATTTGGCTCTGTTTTGCTGTTCTGTTTTATGTGAGCATGTATCTTTAGCCTGAAAAACAGAGAACATTGAATATTTAATTTTACTGCAGGATGTGTAATCTGCTCAGTATGACATTACTCGAAACATTTAGATTTTAGGGCTTTAAGACATAAGAACATAATATTTAACACGAACATGTCTTGTAGGTCATTAGTTCATTTTATACTTCTTCGGTATTTATGTAAAAATTTTACCAGTTATGTGCTTTGGTACGTATACACAAACAAAATTATTTTTGTGAGAAACAAATATCTTTCCTGGATATAAGTAAAATTCGACCTCAGAATATTTTAAATTAATTTTAAAGGTCTTTCAATGAACTCCCTGGTAGCTCAAGCTTTCGTGTTTTATATCGGTGGTTTTGAGACGTCTTCAACTACAATGACGTTCTGCATGTACGAGCTGTCATTGCACGAAGATATACAGGACCGTCTGCGGGAAGAGATTGATGATGTGCTGAAGAAACATGACGGCAAGCTGACTTACGAAGCCATCCAAGAGATGGAATATTTAGACAAAGTGGTTCAGGTAAGGCGTAACCTTGGATGTATGTGTAAATATTTCTAAAGGAGGACATATTCTCCTGAATAACACTAACGTTACTGTAACTCTTTTCATTATGTCACAAAACTTTGTGTTCAAAATTAATGAAAACAATCAAAATATTTCGGTTTTTCTAATTTTTTTTCCTTTTTCTGTTCTGCTTTTCTGTAGTTAAATTTTTTTCTAGAAAATAAATTCCTGCTTCCTTATTTGAGTGGGGTAATTAGTTTCTCTCATGCTTGTATGATTTATTTATGTTTGGAATTACTTTGTGTACATGGGCTACATACAGCGAGAAATGTATGATTCATATTTTCATCACCAAGTATTTCAATTATGAAATAAAAAGTAAGAACTATAGCGACAAGAAGTACGTGATGTAGTGCAAGGAAATGCATGTAAGCCTTCAGTTGCTTGCTTGAAGTACAAGTAGATGCTTGAATAATAATTGTGTGCATTTCAAAAAATTGGGTTATGTGTTTATGGACTGGATTGATCAGGTCCTGAACAGCGTTCAGTGTCTGCTAGTTTTGAACACGAATCTAATCAAATGGCTTTCCTATAAAACAAACAATTGCTTCAAACCAGAACGATTCTTGCTCCTCAAAGAGGGCTGTGCTCCATGCAGTTTAATTATACATTTTCTTACGTATATCGACTTGTATCTATCACAGCCAGTCCTCTTTCGACATTCTGAGACATGCAAGAATATTCAGGCAGACCTTTCATTCCACAATACGTAACTTTTTATGATCTCTACTTTTAAAATAAAGAGTAAAATAAGGAATACTGACTTAAAACAAATCACCGTGGGAGTTAGACCGTATATATTTCTTTTGTAAAAGGAATGCATCGTCCTCTTTAACTCTTATTTTCAGAGACGCTTCGAAAGTATCCACCGGTTGCCATATCAAATCGTGAATGTACCACGGACTACAGGATACCTGGCACGGATGTTGTTCTGCAGAAGGGAATGTTGACGATTATCCCTATCTTGGCACTTCGTCATGATCCGAAGTACTACCCTGAGCCTGAGAGATTTGACCCAGAACGATTCAACAACGAAGATGGAAAGAAGAAGAGACGTCACTGTGTATATTTGCCCTTCGGAGAGGGTCCGAGGGTGTGTAAAGGCAAGCTCGTTGCACCGTACTTATATGGCAATACACATAATATTACAAAACTGAATAGTCAGTCCGTCCGACACCGGCACACTTCGAACACGCTACTCTAACCTGCTTATATAGTAAATAATGTTGGTTATGATTTCGTACAGTATTAAAATTCATATACAACTCTCCCTTCCAAGTTATTTTAAATAGAAGATGTTTTTTTCAAAAATTATATATTATCCTACGTGCGTTGTAAAGCACACACACGTTAACACACACACAAAATCTCTGAATAACATTGTTGGGGTTTTCTAATTTCAACAGCACAACGCAGCACATTTGATGACTTAGATTCTGCATGCTGCAGAACTTAACATTTTAATTTTAATTGCCCAGATATTTTTAGAATGAGAAATCCATGGGAGATGAAGAATGAGAAATGCCTACAAGATATCAGTCGGCACAAACATAACGGCATGGCGACCTATGCAAGGAAGTGACGTAATATTAAATTGGACTTTAGACAAAAAGCGTATGAGCAATTGGGATGGATCCATCCAAGATGGAGTAGAAACAAGTGACAGATTCCTCCAAATATATAAAATAAACGTCGAATCCTTATAAAGAAGTGACTACCTGGCGTAAAAAATGACTCTTAGCTTCTAACTGACTTGGTTCCTTAGAGTTAGATGAGGATTTCTACCTTCAAGGCATGATCATCCTCTTTGCACAAACACAGTGACACATCTATTTATTGTACTGATAAAACTATACACTTAATTCGCAGAACTGTATTCCGATTAATATGTGACTCTGCGTAATTGCGATTAACTTTGTACCGTACACTTCAATGGCACTGATCACATATTCTCCAGTTAATATATTCTTGGGAATAAAACGCGCACTTTTTTCCATTTGTATATTTCAAGAAAGACTGCGGATTGGTTAGGAGGGCATTTTGAATAATATTCTCTTTCAATTACGTATACTCATAAAGCGTGAACATGGGAAATACCCGTTACCATTGTGTTCAGAGTCTTACATTCCCGATTTAGGTCTAAAAATACGAAGATTAAGATACTTTGTATTTTACGTTAAGAGTCGAGCACATACCGAGTGTGTAGGAGAAAGGGGTGCTGAGGAATATATGTGTAGCTAAGAGAGGCGAAGACACAAAAGGCTGGAGTAAATTGCATAATGAATAGCTTCATGATATTTTCTCCTCCACACATGTATTTCGAATGATCAAATCAAAGAGGATGAAATGGGCGGGACATGTGGCACGTTTGGAGAAGATGAAAATGCGTAGAGAAATAGATGAAAAACTAAAAGCAAAACCCCGCTTGGAAGAAATTGCCATGGTTGAAAGGATAATATTTAAATGTACTTTAAAAAGATGGGAGGACCTAGACTGAGTTTATCAGGCCCAGAAAAGTACAAAAGGGGCACTATTCGATAGTAGTCAACGTGGAAGTGAACATCCGGTTTCATAAAATCCAAAGTATTTATTACGTATCTAAAATCCATTAGCCTCTTAAAACGAGCTCTCCTCCATGGAGTGAGTTAGTTTAATCCAGAAAATGTTTCGGTTTCCTTCGATGAGCGGTCATTCCACCATTATCCCAGACTCTCATGGTATACAGCAAGGTTTCGATTCCTTTATAACAGCCCTAGCCTGCAACTCCGCCTGGGGAACTTAGGAATCAGAAGTGTAGGAACGGCATCATTCTTAGAAAGAATTTCTTTTCATTTCAGGGATGCGATTTGGGCTGATGCAGACCAAAGTGGGACTGATCTCTCTTCTTTCAAAATACCAGTTCAGTGTGAGCAAGAAAACCGCAATTCCATTGGTGTTTGACACAAAAACCTTTCTTATGGCACCCGTTGGAGGAATGTGGCTACAGATTAGAAAGCGGGTGAAGTAAAGCGTTGCAGTACAATTTGTCTTTACGTACAACAGAGGACATTAATATTCTAAGTTGACTGTTTGTTTTTACTAGCTCTCAAAAACGTCATCAGGAGTATCCAGAAGCAACAGGAGGGAAAGTATCAAATTACTGCTTTTTAAATGAAAAAATGCCATATACATTACACAAGTGTAATTTAAAAATTCACATTTCTTGTACCCGAATTCACACCAGTCAGACAATAAATGTAGGTAGCAGAAGTAGTAATACGTGATTTTCTGTGAGATGATTTTCGCAAACACACACTATGAAGTTTTTTGAACGTTTTCGATACCGGCTTTTATCAAAATCGGACGAGGAATTAAGAAAATAATGTCAACATTAATTTACGTCTTGGAGTAAGGGGTGGGTAACACCGGGTTTTCACGTTTTAAAACGCTTTGCCAGTTATAAGTTACGTACTGTTATAAACCATTATCTTATTGAACCCCTTACATTTTACTATGTCCTCCTACGTACCTGAATGCATAACCAGAGCTTTAATACCATATTGTTTTAATTTCTTACACGCTACTCCTCGTTCACAGTCGGCCATAGTTAGGCGATTTCGCGTACTCGCGAAGAGATTTGTCATGTCTTTCCGTCAGTGCATCTCTCTCTCCTCAGGTAACAGCTCCGCTTCCACTAGGTGGATTTTTATGAAATTTGATGTTGGATAGTTTGAAGAAAATCTGTGCAGAAAATTCGTATTTGTTTACAATCGGACAAAAGCAAAGTGCTCTTTACGTAAACGCATGATTAGTTGTCATTGATGCAGGCGGTATGAAATCGCCTTAAAGCATAGTTGACAGCGGCACGTAGCTTCATATTGCCAAGGCAAGGCATTTGTGCCTTTCCGTAGTATGAGTTTCAGTACTGACTACACCGCTGACCCTGCCTATCTTGTTACTTGTAATTGGGCTACCATTTTCTAATTTCTGGAACTATCAAAAACATGTATTTGATGTTCTCGAAGAGAAGCTATTGCTGAGTGAGTTTTCTTATGGTTCTTCGTTTATCCGCGTAATATCAGAACAGTGCCTCAAATTTCCTGCGATGTTTTCATTTAATTATTCAGTAACAAATATAATTTTCGACGCTATAGTATAACCCGAGTAACTGAAAAGTCATCAAGTGTGGTCGCTTCTCGCCCTCTCCGTGTTACAGAATGTAGCATTACAGAACTGAAGTTTATTACTCTGGAGACTTGTCGAGAATTTCCTTGCGAGTAGGGATTATTAACCCCTTGACATTTCTGTGAAATCACACGTTTAGACGCATCCGTAGCTCTCGTGTTTGTCACAGATTTTGACATGCTCAACTATCATATCATCATTGTCATTTACTGTCCAGCATGAATTTCGGATTTTACGGCCTTGAGCACTGACTTTTGACTTTCGTGGTGAAAACAGGATCATCCAAATAGGAAGTCGTGTTTTAAATAAAGGTTTGTTTATTCGTAATATCTTGTGATGGTGACATATCAGTTTTTTCTTATACCAGTGTTTGTTATGAAAAATAAAGAAGAGATCGCGATTAATATGATACGAGAAAGGTCAGGGCTTGGAGATGCTTGTGACTTTAGCCCAGTCCTTATGTTGGGTTTCACATGAACATAAAGCAATTCCAAATTAACACTGATGCTTCCTCTAGAATTGGTGGACTAGAGAGGCATTTTAAGTCTGACTTTTCAGTATCAGTTTTGAATCCTCCATATAACTACTTAAACTTATGTTACTCGAAAGAAATGTCAGTTAATATTGTTTGTTCCAAATGTAATGCATGGTTATGCCCGAAGAAATCAAGAATTAAAGGCAGAAAGTGCCAGATTCGAGACAGTCAGAAGTTCTGCTATCCCATTTTGTAATTGATTATGTTTCCATGCACCGGTAAATAAGTGGTTAGAATTTCTTGCAAAAACACTGACAGCTTAAGCGGGAATGTTTCCGCAGAAGAAGTATATAATCTGCAGGAAAGGCAGTAACATAGGTTTATCAAGAAAATACTCAGCTGCAAATGATATAATAAAAATCAGAAGTTTTTAATATTTCGCTTGAAAAGCTGCCTCAAATACTGCCTGCGTTTGGTTGGAATTCACTATAGTATTCAATATAGTAACTAAGACGTTATTACTGTTATCGCAGTGATATTCAGATTAATTCAATACGCACGAATTTAAAAATTTGATTTTAATTTCAAGTAATCTATTATTTTTCAGCAAAGAGAACCTGTTAACATTAATTTGTTTCGTTGTGTTTCTACAGGCCGAGTGAAAATTGGACTGCTAGTATGGGGTTTATATTTGAAATCCTTCCTTTAGATGTGGGGGCTGTTACAGTCTGTGTCCTTGCTGCAATATACATCTATTTCAAGATGTCGTTCAACTACTGGAAGAAAAGGATGTTGTTCTGGCGAAGGGAATGATGACAGTGATCCCTGTCTTGGCACTCCATCATGACCCGAAGTACTACCCTGAGCCTGAGAGATTTGACCCAGAACGATTCAACGAAGATGAAAAGGCGAAGAGGCATCACTTTGTATATTTGCCCTTTGGAGAGGGTCCGAGGATATGTATAGGCAAGTTCGCTGTACCGTAACTTGTACTGCAATACAGATACTATTCAAAACTAAATAGTCAGTCCGCCTGACACCGGCACGCATCCGATATGCTACTTTAATCATTGCTGATTATAATTCCATTTGGTTATTAAAACTACATACATCAGTCACTTCCACATTATTGTGAAGAAGGAAGTGCTTTCTCGGAACTTATATCATGTCTTATATGTACTGTGACGCTAAAGTTTCCGGATACAAACAAAAAGAATTGAAAAACACTGACGGAATTTACTCAGTTCTACAGAAGGCTGCATTACATTGGATGATGCACACCTCTGTAGGCTGTACTACACAGAAATCGCGTAACATTAAGGTGCTTTTTAAAGAAGGAGTGTGTGAGCATTTGGGCCTAATTCGTCATTTGCAAAGGAAACCTTGACAGATTCCTATGAGTACAGCAATGAGACAGAATTCTTTAAAAAGACGGTATTGTCTTCGGTAGTTGAATGACTGATAGCTCCCAGTTGACTTTGTTCTGTTGAGTGAGACAAGAAATTAAACCGTCACGGATCCTCAACTTCCTTTCATAAAAAAAGCACCGACCTATATATATATATATATATATATATATATATATGGTATTCATACAAACTTGTAATTTGTTCGCAGAGTTCTACTCCAATTCATGTGTGACTGTATGTAATTATAATTTGCTTTGTACCCTATTCTCCCCCGATACTCATCACAAATTCGCCGTTTACCATACGCTTAATAAAAAAAGGCCAAAGCAGTTTTCCATTTGTAGGTTTGAAGAAATCCTACGAATTGTTTTGGAGAGAATTTTGAAAAATATTCTTATTCAATATTGTGTACTCATGAAACTTATACAGAATAACTGCTCACTGTTATTCTTTTCAAAGTCTTGTATTTCCGAACTTAGAGCTAAAAAATATAAAGTTTGTGATACCTGCTTTTTACATGACCTTATGGTGGAGCATAAGCTGAGTGTTCACGAGAAAGGGGTGTTAAGGGGTTCACTGCTACCTACCACAGATGAAGAAAGGGGAGGCCGGAGACAATTGCCTAATGATTATCTTCATGATACATTCCCCTCTCCAAATACATTTCGGATGATCAGCTTAGTAAGGATAACAGTGGCGGGGCGTGTGGAGCGTGTCTAGAAGACGAATGTATAGAGAACTCTTGCTTGAAGACCTAAATAAAAAAGAACGCTTGGAAGAATTTGGCATAGATGAAAGAAAAATTTTCAAATGTATCTTTTATATATATATATAGGATGGGACGGCCTAGACTGTGTTTATTATGGCTAGAAAAGGACAAGAAACAGGCAGTATTCGGCGGTAGTCAACGTGGTATTGAATATTCGAGTTCCAAAAAACGAGAAGAATTTATTACATACCTGGGAATCCATTAACTTTTTAAACAGCGGTGTGATCCATGGAGTGAGCTGTTTAGTCCAGAAAATCGTTAGGTTTCTTTCGACTATTCATCATTCCAGTATCATCTCAAAACTTCATGGTACTAAGCTTAGGTTTCGATGCCCGCATCGGCCATCATTCCTGTGATTCCAGCTAAAGAATTTTTATAACATGAACACAACAAAAAAATCCATTCTTATTCAAAATTTATTTTGATTTCAGGAATTGGATTTGGACTAATACAGAAAAAAGTGGGATTGTTCTCTCTTCTATCCAAATACCGGTTCGCTGTGAGCAAGAACACTCCAGTTCCATTGGTATTTGATACAAAAAATTTCGTTTTGACTCCTATTGGTGGAATGTGGTTCCAGATTAGAAAGCGGGTAAAGTAAAGCATTACAGTATAATATGTCTTCCCATAGAACACAAAACAGTAATGTTTCTTATCCATTGTTTGTTTTTACTAGCTCAGAAAATTATCAGGAATATCCAGGTGTAACAAGAGGGAAAGTATCATATTACTGCTATTTAAATGAAACAATGCCACGTGTACATAACAGGTGTAATTTTAAAATATTCCTACGGCATTCAAATACAATACTTTTCCAACTAATGCACAGTTTTTAATGTCTATACATTAACACACTTATAATATTTTCATGTCTTAGTCCAACATGTTTCGATCCTACAGGATCATCATCAGGGACTCAGTCAAAGCTAAAAATTACAATTTACACACACAGCTTTTTTGCCATATGTTTTAGAACCAGAAATAATTTGTTAACACGTAGTTTTCCTTGTGTGTGGTTTTGTGTGTTTTACTACACATCCAATGCCAAACACATAGTATAAGGTGGTACACGCACTATTTTCAGTGTGGTGAAAACGTAGATCAGATCTACCCAGTACTGAAATTACCTAAGCTTGAGCACAGAACTTTAAGGATGCACTACAACTGTATTTTTCAATTGTTTATGGCCTTTGGTTAAAAATATACCAGACGACACCATTAGTTCCTTAACTTTCACTGTTAAGCATCATTTCTGTTCCTTTTTGATTATTGTGTTTGATAATTGCTTTATAATTTTGTACTCTATATTTTATTAACGAAGGCCCATGTATAGTCGCAATTGGTATCAAGAACTCTGTAATATTAAGCTTCCTTAGCATTTCCTAATACCTAATGTTCTACTCAGCTCCTTCGACTTTTCTTCCGTCAGTCAGTATCAGTTCACCCCACTGGTTTGTATTCCAGGTTCTACTTTTTATTCTCTTTATATGCATTCTGTATATTTTTTCAGCCTGTCCTTCTATTCATTATTTCTTTGATAATACACAGCGTTCCATTTATTGTTTGTTATCAGTTCTGCAGCTTTTACTGGCTGTACAGAAGGACACTCTCAGGCTTTCTTTGCGATAAACCTGCAGTGCTCGAGATGACGATCAAACTGGTACTGTATTTGAAAGTTTCATTTATTGTCCATATTTACGAATATATCATGGGCCCCGATAGTGTGGTCGGTATAGCGACTAGCTGCGGTCGGACAGTCCGGGGGCCGAATCCTGGGGGCGGCGAGATTTTCCGCACCTTTACAGACCGGCTCAAGGGTCCAGGCAGCCTCATCTACAATGGGTACCGAATCATTCCGGGGGGGGGCCCGCCCCCCAAAGCTGGGCTTTCAGCACCGACCCCATCTAGCGCGGAAGTTAAAGAAAGAATAGAGCTATGCCTGTATTCCCCAACTGGCCCTTCATGGCAAGTTATAGGGTAATAATTACTTTTTATGTGTGTGTAATCTTAATCAAGTTGTTCCATAACATTGCTCCATTTATGTTACCATATGTACTTTTAATTAACGTTTTAAAGCCCAGCGGTAACTGTACGTACAACCAGGTTTAACATTAAAAAATTCTACGTGATGCCCACATTGCGTTTATGTGTTTTGTACGGATCTCAGAACAAACAGCAACTTTTGCCTTATAAAACATTAAGAAACTGGTTTTTATAACCGAAGTGGGGAGTGTTTACAGTGCGGTACGCACTTAGTCCTTATATAAAACAGATACGCTTCGTCTTTAAAGGGTTAATGCATAAAATAAATTAGCGTCTTGTAACGTTTGCGTCAACAAATATTTTGCACTATGCGTATGTCGACATTTCTTTCGCGAAAATATCAAATATGTTCACTAGATCTTCGCTGTTCTGGGGTATAACGCAGCGTCTAGTGGTAATCCTTTACCGACGTTTCGGGACAACGTATCGGTTCCATCTTCAAGGTCAAGAAGTCTTCTTGGGCTTCTTGACTTTTGAAGATGGGACCGATACTTTGTCCCAAAACGTCGGTAAAGGTTTACCACTCGATGCTGCGTTATACCTCAGAAGAGCACACATCTCATCAACATCGCGGAGAAAGCCTGAAGTCACAGCTACGTTCACTTGTATTATTACTTCGTATTAAATCTCCTGGATGAAACCTGACCCGGAAATCTGTTAGAAGGAGAGTTTTTTCTGATTTCTCTCGATCTGTCGCGAAATGCCTGCATAATACCTGAAAATACAGCATGATTCCAACATCTCAAAGCCTTTTCCATTTATTATATACAAAATACATTCAGATGTGCGTGACCTAACCCGATATTTCACAAAGAATCATCAGATAAATAAAAGAAACTACGTGTTCACGTTGTGAAGAAATTATGTGTGCACATGTTCTTCTGTATTAATTTTATTTGAACGATGATATAGAATTCACATCAAGCGCTGGCCTTTAATATTAATAAAACAAATAATCTCTAATGTTAAAACTGGTTAAGGTTACGGACTTTTCCATCGTCCAGTGTATTAAAATTAATATAATTAACAGGAGAATACTTCGGGAACAGGATCGGCTCCTGTCATCAGTCTTGCTGCTCAGATACTTTGTTAATTGTCTGATATATTAATCAACTGCTACTGTACAGCAGATTTACTTTAGTATGAGATTTGAAGCTTCAAATTTCCTTAGGCGGGGCCCAACATGTTTCGATGGGCAGCCCATCATCATCAGGGACACAAGACATACCAGATAAAGAAGGAACACATTGTGGTGGGCTAACATATGTCGAAATATGTTGGACCCCGCCTAATGAAATTTTAATTTTCAAATCTTTTATTGAAATAAATCTGGTGCACATTGCGTTGGATTTGGTTAATATATCATACATTGAATTACCAACACGGTATGGAAAGTATTAAAACTTTGTTAACTGTTTATATTCTCGTTAACACAAATTAGAGCGAAATCTTTGAAAACAACTGGTCCCAAAACAGTTCAAACGTACGTCAGGGCAAATCCTGCTACGCATCTGATGCACTTTTTTCATCACGAATCATCGAAAATATCTTTCTTCGCCAGACATTACTGCTTGTGGTGGTAATGTTTAAGCCGTGACTGTTATCGGAAAGTAAATACAGTACAGGCTCAATTATCCGACTCCATATTTTTCGAGGTTGGATTTCGTCAGAGCTGATAGGCGCAGGTCAAGGTCATTTATATACTGGGTACAAAATTCAGTTGAAGTGCGAATCACTGTGCGCACTCGCGAATCACTGTGCGCACTCAAGTGTTTCGAGTACCAATGTAATTTGCTTCAGATGTTTTCTTTGTTTATTCTCTTAAACTGTTAAGCGATTTAAGTACTTATTTTGACGTACCTCGACAATGAATGCTAAAAGCTAGAAAAGTTTTCGTAATTGGAGTTGTCTGAGATTTCAGTGAATCAGTGCGACCTCATTCATGTTCACCTCTACCTATCGTCATTCTACTGTCATTGTACAGGGTTTTCTGTTTCGGTGGGAAGAGGAATTAACTGCGTAGCCACACTGGCCAATGGTTTGTGAGTTCAGCGCACAGTGTACGGTTTTTATCGCTGCCTGTAAACATGACACGCCTACCTCGTGCGCAATGAGTCTGCGCACAAACAGCTCCTTGTCTCTTGCTGTACTCAGATTTGTGTGCTTTCTGTCACTAGCTCCATCTGTTGCGTTAACACACAACCACCAACAGAGTGTATCATAAAATAAATACGGATAATGTTACTTCATGCATCTGTTATAACAGCATGTTATTTATTAAACTCAGTGCTGATAACAGTGTCCCAAGTATAAGAATTTGTCAAAAGGATTTGGCTCAGTTATAAGTACTCCTATGGATGGACAGATCAGTGACTGAGGCAGTGGTTAGTGTGGGTCGGTTTTGTGCGAAATATTGAGGTCAGTGTAGGTTATTTCCCACTGAAGAGAACTTTCAGAACTTGTTTCGGTGAACTGTGGCTTTTAATGACAGGCTCGAAAATTGAGGTGTTATTTTATCGAGGTGTTTGTTCCGCTAATTAAGATTTTAGTAGGTTTTCGTGATTGAATATTCCGTATATCCAAAATTTTTGCAGGAAAAGAGAGATTTTTCTTAGAGAGATAAAGAATGAAACCACCTAAAAGATATCGAAGGAGTCTGTCAATGTGCATGTAAATTTATTTGTGACAAGTTGAAATATGAGAGTGAATATCACTTTCGACCTGATCTGTGTCTGTCCGAAAACTCTGTGATATGCCCTCACAAGGACGAGTAAGTTAAGCACTCTTATCACTTCTCAGAACGGCAATGACAATCAAACATTTTGGAATGTAAGTGGGAGGAGAGGGGGAGCAGACTTCTGCCACTTGATTATCCTATGCCTGCAGGTGCAAGAGAACAGGTAGTCAATAATAACGTGAGTGAGCAGAAATTCTGGCATGTTATGCGTCTAAGTATCCGTTTCTTCTAGCGTAATTATATTTTGAATTTGGAGTTCCCCACCCCCTGCAACCCATGGCGCGACAGCCACTAGTGGGCCAGGTCCTCCTAACTTTTGAGGCTTCAAAATTACACTCAGACACACTATACTCAGTAGGACTTCCCTGGACAAATGATCAGCCCGTCGCAGAGACCTCTACCTGACAACACACAACACTCACAACAGACATCCATCAATACCCCAGGCGGGATTGGAACCCGCAATTCCAGCAAGCGAGCAGCCGTAGACTCACACCTTAGACCTCACAGCAACTGTGATCGGCAAATTTGGAAGTAACCATATATTAGACTTGGAAGTAATAAGCACAAATTTATATTACTATAAGGAAAGGGAGGACGAGAGTTAATTATAAATGAAAAAGATTCAAAACTATTTCTGAATCTTCTGAATTTAGGACGCCTGCTTATTCCATGAATTTTAAAGGAATAATCGATATTAACTTGAATTCATTTATGTACACACAAAAACCCCTTCAGGAACCGCATAATTACGCTGAATCTTAAAACTGCCGGGAAGACTTCTTATATTTTGGTCTTGTCTCAGATGTGTTATTAGCTATTCTTTCTTTCATCATATATACAACGTTATACCACACAATCTGTCATGTCATGGAGAATGAAATTTGCAGTAAACTAATCAATTGCTGCTGAAAATATGACATTTAGATTTCTCTCATCTTGAAGTTATCATAGAATAATAACATGCGGCTTAAAGCTATAAAATCTGCAACTCATGATGAAAAGCAAATGATACAGTTGCTGTATATTTTGCTAATCTCAAGGGTCGAGATAATGCACAAAACTACGCACGAATTTAAAAATATGCCTAGTCATAGAACTACACAGAGGATGCGAATTCGTCACGACCCGAAAGAAAACAGTCTTGGTGCTCCTTCTCTCCTTCATTAACAAATCGCATTTGCGGAATATAAAAACATGAAATCTGGAGCAGGCAAACGAAAACGTTCTTGCAGACTTTTCAATATCTCAGATTTTATATCGTCTAAGAGTGTGTTTATTTGTGAGTAATTAACTGGAAAAATCGTAGACCAGTTTTAAACACCGTCCTGCAATGTACATGGACAAACTTATTAAAAATGCGAAAAACCCGAAATAAGCGTCACTCATGTTCTAGCCGAGGCTTCAACCCGGAACCTCTCCTTTGTGCTTAAAACAAAACCAAGAGGTGCGACGAAGAGAATTTCTTTGACTCTGTAACATAAAACGGGCAGTATTGAAATTTTTACCTTCAGTGCAGACGCTTGCAGCGGAAAACTGGAGCCACTTGCGATAATTAATTGCAAAACTCTCCCTACATGTGATTTTGAAACTGTATCTTGCCTGCTATCTTATCTTCCCCACTTCACAAGGAACTGATCAATTCCTAGGCAACTTTTCGTAAAGTTATTGAAATATTCGCCGCAATGGTTGTTACTCTTATGCCCATTATTCAATAAGAACACCCACCCTTTTTCAGTTGCTTACATATAATTAATTATTCAAAAAACATTTATCTATATATTACACCTGGAGCATTACATAAATAAGAAATTAGCAGAATTTCCTCTTTTTCCTACATAAATAATTACCATTCACAGATTGTGAATGTTCAGTTAAAATTTCTGTTACTGTTTTTGGAAAACCACACTTTACAGACAAAAGATTTGTTTGTGATAGATAATAGTAAGGACAACCTGGAGACATATATTATACTGACATGGTAATTTGTATAGGCAATAAAGCTTTATTACATTCTTAGTTCAAAAAAAGCCTAGGTACAGCAGGTTTTCAAGGACGCGAAACCATTAATATTTTATTCTATTCTGTTCTAGTCTATATCCACTTTACGTTGCACCAAGTTGAAGGGTGATTATGAAATTTAAAATCCAGAAGTTTCCGTGCAAAATTCGTCGTTCTTGCTAAGCTAATTTTAAAAAACCCCACAGCGTCGCCAAGTACGTGTTCAACATCATTTTAAGAGTATGCTTACATGTATCTCTCAAATGTTCTGTCCTCTTCTAATTTCCCGATGCCTATTTATTCTAAATTTCTCCCTTATCATGTTTGTGCTATATGTTCCGTCCATTTCATGGCCCTTCATTCTATTATCATTATGGCCTTTGGTAAATTTTCTGCGCATTCTAAAAGGCTTACGGTACCTTAGCTCCTAATATTACATCCCTAAACTTCTTATATTCTAGCCTTCATTAGTTTACGAAGTTTGTCACCAACTTCTGTATTTATTAAACAGAAGTTTCTTGGTAGATGACACCTTAAATATTTATAGATTTTATAATTTCAGAAATAAGGTTTAATTTATATCAGAATTTTTACATAGAAGGAGACATAAGCATAAAGAGAAGCAATATTTTTCCTGTTCTTGCTGTTAATAATCATGTGGGTTATCAACGGGTCAAGGAATATCGTGGAAGGGCAGCTAAATGGTATCTGGAGAGACTGAGTTTCTCAACTTCAAAAAATAATACAAAATGAGCTTTATATTTTCATATTCCTCACACGAGTGTTGTGTTATTCACAACAAACTTCCTACATATGTTGGAAAAGACACAGTAATGATGATAGTACAAACTTTCATTATAGCAGAATTAATAGGTTCTCAGGATTCCATGGCGGTTATATTTATGATGATAGTCTGCTGGGTTTCGCACCTACACGTTGTCGAAGCCGGGAAGACTGCTATCGGAACGAGATTACTTTAAGAACCACTCCTTATTATCAGTATTTTAACAAGGTTTAGTAGCCAAAGCCCGAACAGACGGTCTATATTCATCTGTTGCTTATGTACTTACCAAATTTATTTTCTTCTTGTTTGCCTACTTCTTGACGCAGTGTAACGATGAGTCAGCACCTCTAAAATGCTTTCTCATACACCATTTTGCCAAAAAGAGTAATATCGCTTTTGTTCCCTTGATTTTCAGCATAGTCATACAGGTACGAGGTGAAATCTTCATTCCAGTTATAAGTATTCTATTAGCTTGTCAGCAAAGAAAAGTTGTAGACGTTAATATGTGTGGTTGTACTCGTATTCCTATACGTGTGAGGTGAAGGTGAACTGCAAACATGGGGTTACTGCTTGAAAACTTTGTCCTGGACTTGGGGACTTTAGCAGTCTGCGTCCTTACAGGAATTTACATCTATTGCAAAGTGTCGTTCAACTACTGGCAGAAAAGAAATGTGCCCTTTATCAAACCAACGTTCCCGTTTGGAAATTTCGGAGACATGTTATTTCTTAGAGCATGTATTGGACATTTATTTGAAAAGATTTATAAGAAACTTGACGGTGAAAAGTACGGTGGAACATACGCGTTCGCAAAACCTGGCTTCGTATTTCGTGACCCAGATATTATTAAAAATGTTCTCGTTAAGGATTTCTCCAGTTTTCATGACCGTGGATTTTT
>BLKM01003820.1:2809461-2823857 GCA_013340265.1 Coptotermes formosanus | reverse complement strand
TGTGTGTGTGTGTGTGTGTGTGTGTGTGTGTGTGTGTGTGTGTGTGTGTGTGTGTGTGTGTGCTTAAGGTCACTGGGTTACCTTTCGAGTTACCATCCTCAAGATATCACAACCCCGTCCTTTCACGTAACCTTTATTCATCATTAACAAGTGTCACAACCACTCATTGTCTACGGAGTGCATTTTAGGTTTGTAGGTCACAGTAATGACTAAATACGAACTAATACGAACTAAATATGTACATAAAATAAACAGTGTAAATAATTACAACAGTGTAACTTAACATGCACTTTTTTTTTACCTTTAAGAAGCCAAGCTCCCAAAGTTACCAAATTTCGTCACTAATGCTTCCCTCCAAGTAAATATCCAAAACTGAGCTCAGCTGCTCAGCAGTTTGCCTCTGCTGCATAACCAGGCAGCCCACTCTGTATCACTTCCCAACGCTCTACCTTGCCTTTTTTCTACCTTTACCAGTAGGACGAGCGGGCACGCCCTGAGAAAATTTAGGGCATTTAATTTTGTTTTCCCCCTCTGATTAATCGTAGTGCCCCTTACTACACATCCCCTTATTATTATTATTATTATTATTATTATTATTATTATTATTACACTTCTTCAGATACTTGAGAGCGTTATGCGGACCTCAGGCCATATGTGTGATGGTCAGTAGCCCTTGAGGTCATGACATGGACACACTTCGTGACTTGTATAAATGGAACACAAAGACGGGTGATCAACCCTACTCAGACCTTGAAGGAACCATAGGGTAAGGGGATTCCAAATGTCAACACATTTCTTCGCCAAGAAATCTCCGGAACTGAACTGGTTATCTGTTGCAAATAACACCAGACGAAGAGATCAAAGCGAGCTACCACTGCTTTCAGTGTTACAACGCACAGGTGCAGTCGTCCGTCCCCACACCATGATGGCGTATAGGTGGAGTAGATATATATCTCCACTCATTCTTAGCCTTGGCACTACGTGGAAGTGAGCGATTAACTTCACACCCTGGCCGCTGTACTCCCCGGGAAGAACCACGTTTTGGAGAGGATAAAAATATCTTGCTGACAGCAATCTTCATCATGCCATGAGGTATGGTTCTGTTTATCGGGGTAATAAAATAAGCGAGACAGATTTCTTCTGACCGGCTGCCTACTCTTTATGTTATGGGGGGTGCCGCCCGCCGGGGGGGGCCCGAGGATTTTAAGACTGGGGTCTTCTGGGATATGAGGTCGTGCAAGTGTTACCAATACAATGGTTAACGTATAAGAAACGAGTGGAAGATTTTGTATTTCAGCCTGGTCGGAAAGGAAGTCGAACTGTCAAAGAATCAAAGAGATGAAATCGGGAACTGAGTTGAACTTTATGGCACTTGGTGTGTGTAAAAACTATGAATTCGAATTGCGGTACCTGTTTTTTAAGACCTGCCAGATATTTACCTTACCTTCCACTAGCACAAGCCAAAAAGAAAAAAAGGTAAAGCAATCCCATTGCAGGCCTGGACAGGCCCTGAGGTTTCCAGGAGGTTGAGGCTCCCAGATTTCAAGGCAGTCGGCACATGAAAGTGATAAGGTTGTCAGCCCTACGCACCGGCCCCCTTTACCCGCAGGAAATATTCCTGGCACTCATTTCTCTTAAAGGTTGAGTCGACCCCAGGGCCATAGTGCGACCGGAAGGATTATGTCAATGAAAAATCCCAATGACACTACACAAGTAGTGAAAGAAATTTTAGTGTAGCCGGGCGTATGTTGCAGGTACGTCGAAAAAGCTTAGCACAATGAGAGTCTTCAGTTTTGTTCTTGCACAACATGTAATAAAACGCACTGAAGGGAAATTCGTCTTGGAAGTACATTAAACGTGGTGAGTTGGGACTTTATTTAATGAATTTTTCTTTTCGGCACAGATAATAGGTTTCTCTCTGCCCCGAAAAAAGTTCTGAGAGGCTCTGGGGCCACCCGATCTTTTATTAGTTGAATGCCGGTTTTGTTTCCCTGGAGTACAGGGGCCGGGATGTGAAATTAAACACTCACCTCCATCTAGCACCGAGGTTAAGAATTAGTGGAGGTATACTTATACTTCCCCCTATACGCCTTCATGGCGTGGCCTGGGATAACCTTTTTTCATACGTGAGCTTGGGTGGTTGATTTCTATCGGTTTGCCAGAACAAATCTCACTTTTTCTCTCAGGGATTTACGTACTGTGTACTGGAGACGTTCATATGCCTGATCGTTGGCCAGTAAGCACAAGTGATATTCGGGTTTTGGTCGGGCAGGGTAGTATATAAAATATATTTGAGCTGGAATCGGGTCGGGCCAATTTGTCTTCGGCTCAGACCGGGTAAAATTCTAAAATTTTAGCCTGTTCTGACCTCTACCTACATTCCCCCACACGTGTTGTTGTCGTGATTTAAGCATGGGACAATGTTGCCTTCAACCTTTTTGGATGTTAACATGTGTGCTAACTACCGACAGGCTATAAGAAAATAAGAAAGATTGTAGGCTTACGTAGCAGTGTCGTTCAGGTCTTCGATCTGCAGGGATATTGAGCCTTATCAATATCAGTGCCAACATCAGTGAATTCTTTATTGAACGTTTGAACCTTAAAAATCGTACCACCACGCTGTCGCGAAGCGTGAGGCTTAAATAGCCCAGTGACAAGGCGCAATATCCCAGAATAACGGAGACCTAGGAGTATATACTTTAAGGGAATATATTACTTCTTATTTCTAATATAACGCTCTTCTTTTAAATAAACTATTTATTACCTTCTGCTGGACATTTATCCTTGGGAACAGAATCCCCACCAATGATAAGAGAACCCGTAAGTGGTAGCATTATCTCGCCGTTAGATGGCAGTACAATCTCCGTTAGCACGGTTCTGCCATCTTTGAACTGTACTGCGGACTCTATCTGACTGGGAAAGATGACTCGATCGGTCGAACAGGGTACTCGTCCCAGATCCCAGTTATGTGGGTTGTCATAATTGGTGTTCCGTGTCCAGGTTTTCGTCACACCTCCACCTTCCCGGACTTTGCACGATAAAAAACAAAATTAAGTAAGATTTTACTCCAATATCCTCTCGCTAAGAAAATCCACAATTTAAGTCTGGTGTGCTTATTAGAGATTACTGTTGATTTCACCTCAGTATAGGCTATGGCAGGACAAATCTATTTTAGACTTACAAATGAAAGTCAGTTGTAAGATCAAAAACTGACGGATGTATGGTATTACACGTTTACATTTAAAGAGCAATGCATATATATCTTAAAGATGATGAGATTGGGTAGGAATGTAGCATGAATAAAATAGTTTTCAGATTGAGTTACAGTTTTAATTCAAAATGTTGTAGGTGAGATAATTTGGAAGACCTAGGCGTGAATGAAAGAACAATATTAAAATGGTAGGTATATGAGTAGGTGGTCTGAATCTGTCCGGATAGTAACAGGCCTTATTGGCGGGCTGTTGGGAACACTGTAATGAACCTTTGGGTTCCGTAAAATTCATGTAATTATTTGAGCAACTAAGAGGATATCATATTCTCAAAAATCACTCTTCTGTGTGGATTCAGTTATGATAAAGGTCATTTTTTTTAGCAGAATATTAGAAAAAGTCTGTGAACTGAAAGCAAGGCGCAGTTGTACTTACCGGAGAGAAGGCAGATTAACAGCATATAGTGGAAACCGTTCATCTCGGTGAGAAGCGTTTGTCGACAACTGAAGGTTCAGTCGCGTGTGAAAACGAATACGATCGGTGGGCGGAATGGTCTTGATAATTCTACCAGAATCAAAGCGGTAGAGGGGAGAAGGGTGCCTTGAAAAATGACCCCCAGCTTCGGTGGGATTGTTGTGTTAGTGAAACTTACAGGCTGCAGAAAAAATATATGAACACATGGCTTATGGCGTGTTCGCTCTGTTATTGCATGTAGATTTTTTTATTTCTGAATAATTTGAAGAAAAACACTGCAAATGTGAATATTTTAAATGTGCCTTTCTACCGTGTACGCAACGCGCACACTGTAAGGTTTCTCCATATTTAAGGACTGATTTGGAATTTATCATACGTGATATCATGTGGACATCGAGATATTTTAAACAGGGAGATTTGAAAAAGAGCTGTTTCTTCGGCCTCAGTTCGTATCTCACAAAGAAGTCAATCTTTCTCGATTATAAGGACCAATTAATTAATATTAAAAATGTGCGCATGGCTTCAGGTAAATTATCTGTTATTTTTGTACAATTTTAAGTAAAAATTGGAATGTGTAGATAAATTTTAGTAAAAATTTCAGGTACAAAACTCCACGAAAATCCGTCCAGTGTAAGTCCTGGTGTTCCGTGCGGACAAACAGGCGGACGGACGCGAGAAAGCCAACAGTCGCTCTTCGCAGCGGTTTTACGAATATGCCCGAAGAGATTCCGTTCACTTTGTTCCTGTAAGTTATCAAGTGAGCAATCTGAAGCATCACATACGGCTAATTATTGTAAACAGGCATGCTTAAGATTCAGATCTTTTGGCATATGACGCAGTGCAGGTTGGAATAAAGGTTCTATCGTTCTGGAGGAGCTTGCTGCCTCTATCTTCACGCTAGTCCAAAAAGTGGGATGCCTCCTGTTGGACTACCTTGGACACGGAAGTAGAAATGTCCTCCGAAATGTTGTTATCTATTATGTAAAATAACCCGTATCCCAGAACACTGGCGACGTCGTCGTCACCATCACCACCACCACTCTTAACGACCTCAAATCTCGCACACAACTCCATTTTTAGGCGCGTTCGCAAAATTGCGAAAAGAGAATATTAGCTTGGTCGTGTCTGTCGGTCCGTCCGTCCGCATTGAACAACCCAACTCCCACTGGATGGATTTTCATGGAATTTATTTGAATATTTTTCGAAAATCTGTCGAGAAACTCAAGTTTCATTAAAATCTGACAAGAATGGCGGGCACTTTACATGAAGACCTATGTAGGTTTGTGTTGTTATTTTGCTGAATTATTTATAGCAAGAAAAATATTTTAGACAAAAGTTGTAGAGAAAATCAAAACACATTTTATGTTTATTAACTTTGTTCCAAAAATCTTGCCCTGTATGAAATAATAGGGAACAATATGTTACAGCCAGACAGGCCACAGATGACAATATAATACGGCGCATGCGCTTTGCATGCTGGACAACTAAGGCTACAGAACACTTAGAATATGTAATACTTATTGCTTTTCCACGGCAACAATGCTTACGCGAACGCACTCCAATGTTACGTTTTTACGTACATTTCCTGTCTTTTTTATCAATGCAGATCGAGCACTTATTACGCAAGAGTTGAGACTATAACAGCGGTCCATACAAAGGTTGAGTTTCCAGTTTGACGCCGTGTAATTTGGTAGAGAGGTATCACCATGTCCGAGGAACTTGCTGTCTCCATGTTCAGCTGAGAGTACGCTGACGATGGATGCTGTAAGACGCTTTTAAGACGCTACCACTTGTCACGACGTTGTATCTCAGGAGGTAGCGTCTTCAGTACGAATATATGTCTGGTCAAGATTTGACTAGTGGAACTGCCGACGTCGGAGGAGTTACGTCGACCATTCTACAACACCTTTCGTTTTCAAGACTGCAGTGTATGAACTCTAAAATCACTTGAATTTTATGGAAGAAAAATGTGTATAAGGAAAATTTAAAAAGAAAAAGGCACTGTTTTATTAAAAAGTTTTATTTCTCTAGCAGTACAATGTGAACAGACTATTGTAAAGGGCAAAGTGCTCTACTAACACTTGTTGTATTCATAATTGTGGTGACAAGCAGGTTTATTTCGTCGACGTATTACAAAAAATCTTTTAGTTCTGAAGTTTTTTGTAGTAAGTTTATTTACAAAAGCAGAACCTTTCTTATATCTCTCTTCTGAGTGGCTTCTGTGTCAAAATACAGTGCTAACTTAAAACACTTATTTCCATGATCAAGTCTATTTGGATTTGATTGGTCTTTGTCGCCGTTTTCCCCTGACATTAATCTCCTTGATTATTTTTTGTGTGGCTCTATTAAGGGTCATATTTAAAGTAATCGTCACCAAATTATCGTACATCTAAGAATTGAAATATACACAAATATCCAAGGTTTTAGCATCCATATTTTGAGGGGGACACTTCAAAATATCCTCGTGGGTATACGCTGAATTGTTTTGAGCACGTTCTGAAATGAAGTGCAGGCCAGCTGTGGATATTTTGAACATCCACACAGTAAATTCTGCGCTACTTGTAATTGATCGTGAGTTTGCATTTGTAATACGACTCTTTAAATAAAAGTTATGTAAAATACAAATATGCAGCCTTTTCGTGAACATCCTGTATAAAAAAAACACCATCTGAACAAGGACATAAACCACCACGATAATTAAAATATTGTCATAAAAGTTGGGTTAGTAATGTTTTCATAGATTTTTTCGTAGATTCGAAACACGAGTCAATAAATTTAGATTTTTGTAGAAATTTATGTGATTTTTATTTCCCGGTCTTTGTCTTCTACGTCGCCTGTTGAAGTGTTTGAATTTGTTGTTGCGTATTCCAACACTGCTTTGTTTGAGTAGGTGTAGTTTTACGGCATGATATGGCAGTTACGGGCTGCCGGCATGAAGGAATTGCTGTAACTGACAACGGACACACGAATAATAGAAAGGAAGATTATATAAAGATTTAACTTCCGTAACGGGCACTTTGAAATAACCCAAGCCAGATAAATTTTCCGCAATACTGCTTAAAGTAAGTGTAAGAAATGTGTATTCAGTAGAATTAGGCGGGAGAGTAAAAAAACTATTAGCTGCTGTGAAAACACAGTAATACCGTGCTTACAGGAACCAGTGTCACTGAGAACTAAGAACACACATGCTTGTATAAAAGCTTGTATTCGAGCAATGAGGTTGCTCTTTGCAAACAAGGATGCAAGTAGCTCTTACATTTGCCACATAGACTGTCTATGGTCTCCATACTGTTAGTGTAATTGTGTTAAGTCGAGATTTCGCCGCGTTTGTATGTACTTGGCAACTGCGCGTTGTGGACGGCAGATGGCACAGCGCAATACTACTTCATAGCAGCGCTGCCATGTCGGCATAGTATGTGGTGAAGTGCACCGTGACTAAGGGTGATGGATTATGCGGCAAGAGATGGCGTAATGGAGACTGATCAGTTTTCTTCGCGGCAGGTTTATTTGGCGCAAGATTACTAAAAACATTAAAAGGACAGTTAAAAAAAGACATCATATACAATATTTCCGATTTTAGAGTTTTCTTCGTGTTGTGTGGCTGCTGTGGCGTTCGTGTACACTGAATTAGACGGCATATACAGTGGCAAGGATTGTAAATATTAGACAGTAGATGACAAATGTGATCCTGTCTATTGCCACTGCCAGTAGTACCCAGTCGTGCTGAGAAGAGGTTTTGGATCGCGTGATGATTGTCTGCCGATCTTCGCTGCCGTTACTTGTGTGATCGTGGTCATCAATAATCACAGCCTGTTGCTCCCTCAATTCCTCGGCGTTATCATACCTTATGTTATGACTTACAGGTGACACCTGCAAAACCAATCATCATCGGGCACATTTTTTCGGTGAACTCAGGATGATACGCCATTTAAGTATTCGTTGGAGGATTTTTGTATAATTGAGGACAATCTGAAATGTAACAATTGAATTAAAAATTTAATGTCCTTGGAGATTGGCCGCATCTGGCTCTCTCGTCCTGAAAGATCACTTTCAGCAAATTATGTAGGTTGATAAATACTTTTAGCTTTATTTACAAACAATGTTCCCTCTAAATTTTTTACAACAGCGCGGACCTGCTGCTGCTCTTAGCAGAAAATTTTTACACGACCTGATGACTGCGCGGCACTTTAAACGTTTTTTGTAATATGCATAATAAGGATATTTACGGTGAAAATTTGAAATTCAAGCTGCGCGGTAACGTCTCAGTGTGCATGGGAGAGTTTCAGTTACAGCGCGGCCGCGCAGCTTAAAGGGAACATTGGCCGTAAGCTTGCTGTAAGGAACACATCATTAGTTCCATAGGCCTATGGTGCGGAGTTGGTTGAGGCACTGCGCTACAAACCGGCAGGTCGCGGGTTCGAATCCCGATGGTGTCAATGGATTTTTCCATTGGCATAATCCTGTCGGTCGCACTATGGCCCTGGGGTCGACTCAGCCTCTAACAGACATGAGTACCAGGAATATTTCCTGGAGGGTAAACGCGGCCGGTGCCTATGGCTGACAACCTACCATCTTCATGTGCCGATTTTCTAGAAATCTGGGAGCCTCGACCTCCTGGAACCCTGTGGGCTTGTGCAGGCCTGTAATGGGACTGCTTTATAGGCTTATTCTGCGTAATTCATTGGCAACTATCATGTTTTTGGACACTAGATAAATTATGTATGTGACGCAGCACCGTTCAACAAGTCAACAGAGACGTAGTAAGTATTGCTGAAGACAGAGTTCGGGGTTCGTTACAATTTCCGAGATGAAGTTTTAAGTATCCTTTTAATTAATTATTTGTAATTAGGTTATTTCACGATACTCCTTCAACCACTTAAGCTGTACAGCATTCAGTCAGACGGGAAGAAAACTGTACATGGGACAGGGAGAGATTTTAAAGGCGCAGCAGAAAGGCGTCCATCAGGAGAGCGGGCGGGCATCCGTCTGAGATTTGGACAGGAATTTCCAGAATACAGTTCAAATTGCGCACAATTGAGAGATATAACTTTACAGGCCTATTGGTTCAAGTGCTGAGTGCAATCTACATTACAGTCAGTCTTAATGAGTGGCGGCTTATGAGGGACCCAAGTCCCACTTGGCGCGAAGTCCCACTTCACATGGGCGTGCCGTGTGTCCCGGTACCAGCAATTAACCGGTAGATATTAACAGTTGTCCAGGTAAAGCTCGCACAAGGTGCGGGGAGACAGGAAGGAAGTCGGTGTTGGGAGTTTGCATAGTGAAGAGATTCGTAATTTGTATACAACATTATTAACGTCATAAAACCACAGAGATAGGGTGGGCGGGACAGGTAGCATGAACGGGAACTGAGAAACACATGAACTACTTGATTGCGGCTATATGAAGGAGGAAGAATGCCATCAAAATCAGACTTTCCCAAGTTTCCTGTTACTTCGTCTTTCTTATGCTCAGGTAACCAGTGAGGAGTCCATTGCGTACCGCTTTTTTAGAAAAACCCTGTGTTTTGCTCTGAAGGCAGAGAAAGGAATTTTTACTCTATAAAAATAAGAGGCACTATAAATATGTATTTGTGTTTACAGGCCGCATACTGTCCTGTCTGTGCGGCAGACACTAAATGTTTGTGTGTAATGCAGGGTAATATAACACTACAAACGGTCAAATGGCGTAGACAACGGACGGGTGAATGAGCACGGAACATCGCGGGAGTAATAACATACAGATAGCGGGCAACAGAATTACTGGCAAAAAATCAGTCCAGGTGCCACTTGGTACACATAAAAATAATAACATAAAAAATATAAAGTATAAACTGAATTGTTTCTTTTAGGATTTCTGCTATTTATATCTGCAACTGATGAAGATAGGAAGAACAACGATTGCGAAATCTTAGGAATGTTGAAATATTCACTGCCACTTGTATGAAATATAGTCTGTAGACTTTATGTTACACTTTGTAGAAGACAACTCGTGGCAATTCAAGAGTACAGAATGTCCCCACTTTCGGGTGCCTCACATGAGAATTTGGAAGCGACCATAATGAATGTGGCGTAAACGTAATTGTGGTTAGCACAGCCGTCAGCCTGAAGGAGTGTCGGTCAGTGAATCTGATAATGCCAAACAGTAGCTACATTACGCAAATTCCTTTCTCTAAAAAGAACTTTTTTGACTCAGTGATGAGGGGGACAATAAACACGTTTTTGCCAATAAGGTATTTCACAATCAATTCATTCTTTCAGAATTCTCTTACAGATTTTTTCACGTCACTGTCTTGCTACTAACTGCAAGATTTATTATTAATACAAAAGTTGCTGAGATGTTAGTTTCAGCACGCTCGGCGCTCTAATGGCGCAGAATACAAACCCCTGGCCAACTGGTCTTTCTTGAGAGGCCGAGAGTCCCTCTACCGGCCAGTAAGTTTTCCACTCATATAAAGCTCGCAGATTCATTATAGCCTCCAGCCAGATTAATTAAGTTCACACACTCACTACTTATTTTAGAAATCACCCTGTACTTCAGAGACCGCTCTGTGTAATCAAATGGGACAATACGTGTTTACGTATAGGTGGTGGCATTCGGGCTTTAAACCGGTCAGCTGCAGAACACGTGATAGATTCTGGTTCAACCATTTTATGAGACCGATGTTCTCTAATCTTAGCAATTAATGGCATCTTTAAATAAGACACTTCAATCACGAATTCTTTAAGCAACACCGGTTTTTATGTTGATCTCACTTCCTGCCACGGCCTGTCGTCGAGACGTAACGCGTAAAATGTGGACTTCGTTACAGACCGGAGAAAGAAGAGAATGTTTTAAGAAAAGGTGTAAGGAATTAAAATTGAAAAGTGAAATAATTAATAAAGGCAACTTAAGTTGAATATATGACAAATAAATTATTAAATATATACCAAATTGTATATTTTAATAGTGCTTAAACTCTCCAGCACGGGACGACTCGATACCGACACCGATTTGTATGTTGATTCCACTTCCTCCCGTGGCTTGTCTTCAAGATGTAAAGCTTTGAATTCTGAGTTTATTTCAAAGGAGAAAAAGAGTGCATGTGTTAAGAAAAGTAAGATTTAATTAGAGTTAAAAAGTTAAAAGGAATTTTATAAAGACCACTATAAATTAAATATATGAATTTTTAAAGATATATTAAGTTTTGTAGTTTCATAGTACTTAAACTGTCCAATAGGGGACGAGTAGGTACAAACAAGTGAATGCTCGAATCCGCACAGTGGTTGCAGTACTTGTTACTTGCTAGAGTTAGGTTCAGTCTTAGTGCGGATGTTTGTGTGTGCGGTCGGGTGCAGTGGAGAGCAACAGCGTAAGTTGCCGTCAAATGCCATCTTATGGAAGTGCATTTTCTTGAATTGGTGTCGTGTGAAGGAATAGTCCCAACCTTACCTATTCAGTTACTTCTTTCATCAATAACCGCGATTATAAATTATGTAAATATTTTAATCATAGTGACAAATATTTTTACATTTTGTACGGAATCAGGGTTGTGAATTTTCTCGGAAGGATAGATGCAAATACCATTTAATAAGTACAAAACTCGTTTTCGCAAAATTGAGTCTCTAAATTAATTTCAAACTTCTGTATGCTTCATGAATTCGATCTAACGTGTAGACTGAAGGTGATCTTACCCAATAAGAAGAAAACTGATCTAAAAGCAACGAATTCGCGATAGAGGTATTCAGTTAAGGATCTGCCTTGCAATAGCGCGTTAGGGAGAACGATCATTTCATTGGCTCAGGGTAGCCCAGGCACAGGGTCGTTTAAAAAATAGTTTCGGTAAAATTTTAGTTGCTTGACCAGTTAAGCGACAATCAGCTTTTCAATAGAAACTCAGTTTTACGGATGTAATTGCTACAATTGCCTCTTTATCTGACGCAACAAATATATTCAGTATTCTCAGGTCCAAATTTATCGTAACTGAGCTCCAGCTACATTACGCTATTCCGTCTGTCCCACCGCAGTACAATGCGACATTCCCTGCGGTCGTCGCTTAACCGAATACGATTCGACGTAGTGGAACGTGTATTCGGAGTTTTGAACATCCCATCCGGTCTGAATTGGTATTAAAATCAAAATCTCACAGATACATGAAGAATAATGTTGAAAGTATCTTAAAATATGACGGCGTGTAGATCGGTAAATGGACACAGATGTTTCGTAGCAGTCTGTTGCTTCCATCTTCCCGATAGTCTAAAACCTTCTTCGTGGGCCTTGCACACGGAGGCAGTAAGCTTCTCCAAATGTGTCTGTTTCTGTACCAGAACTGCGTTGTGTATTGAGAAACGCCTGACTTTTGATCAGCACCGCTGGGAGAACCTTAAAGTTCTCATATGGAGAGCAGTTTGAATATAAATTTTACGTGTCAAAATAACTTACGAAAAACATGGTGCTGTGCGAGATCAGTTTTATTTTCGGGCGCATAAAATGAAGCCTCCGAACATAAAATGTAATAAATTTAAGACGATCTCACCCCATCCGTTCCTGATGATTTATTTAAAAATTCAAAATTAACAAGTGAAAGTGTGAAACTTTATTCAAAGCCAAGTGACAATCCTCTGTTGACTGCAGTTCATCTGCACCATGACACACGTATATACTAACCTCTTCAAACAGTCTGTCATGTGTGTATGTAAATATGGGTGGAAAAATGAATGGATGGACGGAAGAAAGTGTGTGTGTGTGTGTGTGTGTGTGTGTGTGTATGTGTGTATGTGTACCTTTATGTGTGTGTGTGTGTATGTGTATGTGTACCTTTATGTGACGGTACGGGGGGTACACATCTCCCGTAACATAATGCATGGCCGGCAAACTCTTTGTCCTCTCAGACGAACTGCAATTCTCAAACAGTTGTCACAATATTATGCAAAATTCTGACTTCAGGTGCCTTAAGAAACTTAATGTGGAAATGAAATCACATTAAATTTGTTAGTTTATCAGCAAAGTGTCAACACATATACTGTCTATTTTAATAATATATCCGTGATATCTGGAATATTATATAGCACACTGGTGCGTCGTATTGTATCAGTTGTAATATTATTTGTGATCTTACTTTTTTAGGATAAGGCAAAATAAGACGAAACGTCTGTGGGAGATACTTTGTTTAATGAATCAAACTTTGATTTCATACGGCTAACTGGCACTGATCCACGTGTTAACCTTAATTTGATACGTGTTGACACAAACAGCAATACATTCAATCCACGGGGCAGAGTCCTTCTGGACAAGTCTGCAGTCGCTTAGATCCTGAAGACGTGTCTGATTTACTGTACAAAGCTAATCTTCTCCTAGATACAGCTTACGTAGATTAAAATCAACAAGTTCGGTAATGTCACACATTCAGTTATTTTTATAGGCACGGAAGCTGAACTTTTGCGTGTCGTATCTGATTTCCGAAGACAATCACATCACCTTACAAAGTTGACGGAAGTATATATCGGGTTTCATACAAGGCACTCGCAACGGTTGTTTGTCCATCCATCCTTTCCTAGGGCAAGCTAGTGTTAGCTACCTCAGCATAACACTAGTCACAAGAACGTCCCTTCAATTAGGACTGGGTGGTGTGAGCAAACAATCTCTGGTGGTTTTACTTTTGTATGGAACCGGTAGAGTGCGTCAAGAATCTATTTAGTTTAAAAAGTAATAACCTTATATTGGATGGAACGTGTGTAATTGAAATTTACAAGTTACGAGTGAAAACACGTGGCTTCATTCACAAAGTGGTCTAAGTGAAAGTGTGTTCAGTGTGAGAAGCAGTTTGTTTCCAGTGTCAAGTATCAAAGCAGAGAAAGTGTTTTAAATGTAAAATGTGTTCGGCGATTTGAATAAAATAGTGAAAAATTATGCCGTTTCACGTAGCTTCAGTGGTGGCTCGTGATCAGTGATAATTGTGAGTGGAAGTCGCAAATCTTGCTCTAATCCACATCTGATAAGCTACAACAGCAGCGCCGACGACGACGATGACACAATCATCTGCATCAGCACCACTCGACATAGTTGTCGGCCGCCACTGCAAGCTTCATTACCTACAAACCTTCAATGTACAATAAACGACTTCAGAACAACACCACCTGCAGCGGGCCGAGGGTTAAAGTAGGTGGTCATTTCTTGTCCCGCCGTTGCTTCTCGCTCAGTAAGGGTCGCTGGCTGAATCACTTAGAACTGCAAAGCCACTCCTTATCCGTCGGGGTTTGGTGTGTTTTAGAGTCGTAGGGTTTTATAGCATGTAAGCGTCAAGTTGGCAGCCTGTATTTCAGAGACGTCACTACATATTTAAGAAAGTGTTTGATGTTTTTGTGTGTTTTTTGTGTTTTTGTCTCGCCCCTCCCCACCCGGCAAGTCTTTGTTGGTTAGGTCGCGATGTTAGGCTTTCTTAATGTTAGGTAGGCAGGTATTTAGATGTAAGACCGTGCCAATGTGCGGGGCCACGTTGGTAGTGTAGTGTGTCGGCAGGCTGCAGAAAACTTGACACCCCTGTGTGTTTCAGCCAGTGGCGGACGGAAGCAGCACTTGGAGAGGTCGCGGAGAGAGACACACAATTAATCGTGAAAATTTCATGAAAAGTCTCTGAACGTAGAGAGGGCAGCCAGGTTATTCTGCAGGCTACTTTCAGTACGATGGAGACTCTTTCTACCAAAGCAATTTGAATTGGAGGAAGCAAAATATATTCAT